>JAQQPU010002104.1:33625-53254 GCA_029168905.1 Artemia sp. Kazakhstan ARC1039 | reverse complement strand
AGACTACAGCCTCAAAAATTTTATGATTTTATATTAAAAATATAAAAAATTATACATATAGAATTAACAATTATAGAAATGAGACGATCCCAGACTACAGCCTCAAAAATTTTATGATTTTACGTTAAAAATTATATAAAAAATATATATAGAATTGATAATTATAGAAATGAGATGATCTCAGACTACATCCTCAAAGATTTCATGATTTTATATTAAAAATATTAAAATTTTACATTAAAATTTTATATTAAAAATTTAATCAAAATATTATTAAAAAACATTTCCTGTTTTACGAACCCAATTTTTGCCAAATCAAGTATAACAGGTTTTTTTTTTAAAGTCAAATAATCAAAGGGATGCTTAGATTTATTTCGATTTTCCCTTTTTAGAGGAGAGGGGTTGAACCCACATTCTATAGAGTTGTAGTTGCATACACGCAGCATCTACCTTCTGAAAGTTTCTAAGAATATGTTTATAAAATAATCGGCGTCACATCAAATCAACAGCCATAACTAAAACACCAGATTTCGATCTAGTCCAAGCTATAACTTTGAGACACAACTGGTAAAAAAAAAAAAAAAAAAAAAAAAAAAAAACACCGTACAAATACAAAAAATCCAACATCAGGGTGCGGTGTTAGTATGTGATTGCAAAATTCACCAAACTACTAGTGTGAGTTTGAATATACCAGTTTAGACTACTCGCGTCTGTCATCCTTAAAGACCTAATTTTCAAAACTTTCAACTACGTTGAACAAAATAGCTATCTAAAAAAATTTATATTTTACTGCCGTCAACAACGCCAATTATTTATCCCGTTCCTAATTTTTCTAGTTGGGGTTTGTTCAATTTTCAAGTTTACGTAAGGAATTAAGTCCCAATTTTTAAAAATTAGATATGATAAAAGCTCAGAGCAGTAGTTTTGTGTCTGTAAGAAAAACCTGGGAAGAAAAAGACTTACTATTACACAGTAATTGGGAACAAATTAATAATAACATTCAAGCTTCGACATCTGTAGCCAAGGTCGTATATAGGGGCGGAGGAATGCCGAGTTTAACCCCCCCCCCCCCGCGAAATGTTTATTCAACTCGTAAAAAAAGTAACAAAAATGCATATCAACATTTTTTTTGTGAATTTTGCCATGTTGAATAATTCCTATCCTATCCCCCCTTTTTTGTCACCATCATTGTTTACTTAAGTTTGATAATTAATTCCTACGAATAAGAAAGATTTGACATATGAAAGTTGATCTTTCTTGAAAATGTAAATGATTTTCTTTCTATTTTTATCTAAAATGGAGGATTTTATCAAAATTATTTTCCAATTGCTAATGATTGCGAAAAAATCAGGGAACTAATATAAACTAATCCGTTGGCGGCACTGATCCAGTTTTAAATGAATTGGCAATATGATACGAAATGATTTAGCTTATACACCAATAAACAGAAGATTAACTGGCATCCATCAAATTCACTTCAATTAATTATCATAGACAAGCTGGTATGTTTGTTTGTGGTATAACTAAAATAATAAATTGATGATCTTGTAAAATGTTAATCTGTAGTTTTGACTAACCCTTATTTTTAAAAAGCTTTCATTCCAGAAAATCGTTATATCTGAGCCTGGTAACACTTTATCGTACTAACGGTGATCAAAACATGTTTATATTAGATAGGTTTCCAAAAAACACACTGATTCTGCCACTGTTTTCATTATAATCAAAAGTAAGGAAGAGGGAAGGTGTCGGCTATACAAAGATTTTCTTGACGCAACTCCGAAAAGTTCATGTTTTTGTGTTTCATTGGGAGGGATTGGAACTCAGACCTTACCACATGAGAAAAAATATATTTTTCAATTTTTTTTTAACAACTTAAATACAAAATAAACCCAACTTTACACTGTACCTTAGATTCACAAAATATACAAAATTAAAAACTATCTTTCACAAAAATCTCCAAAAAATTTCAAAAATTTTCACAAAAATCTCCAAAAAATTTTATTTGTTGAAGTGCCAACGGAATTTTGCTTCAAGGTGGTAGTGATCCGATCCGTTTTGACTATTGGGCAATGGGCCAAGTTTTTGGCAGTCCTCATCTGTTGGAAGACGAAGTCTCTTCAAAAGGGTAAGTTCTCGCTTTTCTGGCTCATCCAATTCTTCGCCATTTTCACTGTAATAAAATAATACAATAAATAAAAAAAATGTAATCTAAAAACTCCAATTCATCCATATCAAGTCCATTCCCTGATTCTCTGAAGATTAAAACATTATCATCACGCAAAAAAAGTAATTAATAATGGATTAAAAAATAAAAAAATTTATAATTCTTGGCTACATAAGAGGCAATTTTGCTTACCGAAAAATAGCATCTAACGCAATGATTTTTGAACTTTTCGGTTTTGTGCTTTGTTCATCAACGGATACACAACAAACATGAAATAAAAAAAAAATAAATTGAAAGAAGCACTCCCCATCAACACTTCTTCCATCAACATGTTCTCAAATTAGGATTTTTAGGACATGAGAAAGAGATTCGATAATTTTAACTTATAGAAAAGTCCAAAAAACAGCAACGTCAACGAGTATGGGAAATCCTGTGGAAATATGCTAGTAGGGTTAGGAATAAGATGTTTGATGGTGAGTAAGTGGCAAAAGACCTTCAAATGGTAATGATTTTTTTCTACGAGATGAAGAGAGGGAGAGAGGAGGAGCCTAAGGCCAAAGTCCTTAGGCCGTTGGCCTAAGGACTGCAACGTTGGCCTCATATACTGCAACGGCCAAAGGCCGTTGCAGTATATACTGCAAACATCTTTGCAGTATATACTTATGTTCAGACCTGCGTGCCGTGACTGCATGAGAACTATCACGAGAAATACCATGCCCGATTGGGCATAATGAGCTGAATACCAGAGCCACTCCTTAGAGATACCCGTCGATAAAAATCAAAGATTTATGAATTAAATGTGCTTTTACACCACGTTTGTACTCCAAAAGCAGAAAATTGAAATGGCATGATATTGCTTTGAAATGGTTGTGTACAACAGTAATTTGTCCATAATCATAGCGTAATAAAACATTAGAGAAAATTACTGAACAATTATAGAGAACTGCTTTTATGAATATCCATCTTTTCTTATTTCAAAAAGTTCTACCTTAAGTCAGACCAGTCAATCACAAGTTTTACGCTTTAAAATAGAACACTGGCCAACCAAGAAATAAGACAAAAAAACATGAATAACGCTGTTGTTGTGCATAATTTTAATTTATCTAAAAATTAGACCGAAAACACTGGCCAGCCCAAGACCGAAAAGTATGAATGACGCTGTTGTCATGCATAATTTTTATTTATCCGAAAATTAGACCGAAAACACTGGCCAGCCCAAGACCAAAAAGTGTGAATTACGCTTTTGTCATGCATAATTTATATTTATCCAAAAATTAGACCGAAAACACTGGCCATCCTAAGACTGAAAAGTATTAATGACGCTTTTGTCATCCATAATTTTTGCTTTATCCAAAAAGACCAAAAACATTGGCCAGCCCAAGACCGAAAAGTATGAATGACGCTGTTGTCAAGCATAATTTTGATTAATCCGAAAATTAGACCGAAGACACCAAAAACACTGACCAGTCCAAGACTAAAAAGTATGAATGACGCTGAATTTATCCTAAAATTAGACCGAAAACAATGACCAGCTCCAGGTAAAAAAGTATCAATGACGCTGTTGGCAAGCATAATTTTGATTTATCCAGAAATTAGACCGAAAACAGTGGCCAGCCCAAGACCAAAAAGTACGAATGACGCTGTTGTTATGCATAATTTTAATCTGTCGACGAGTGTGAGTATAATGTATTCCAAAAATAAATCCTACTCTACATGGGGATAAATTTTGTTAAATTTTAAAAACTCATAAAAAAGATGAAAAATTCCTCTAACCTGTAAAGAATATAGTCAACCAAAGTCCAATCCTTTTGATAAGTCGAAGCCATATGAGCTTTCGGAAATTTATCTGAATTATAAACACTTTTGAATGCAAGCGCATGCGTCAATGTGCCAGATGAAAATACAGCTTTTTCAATGCAATTCCTTTTCTCTAGTGCTTTCAAATGCTGACAAGAATCAGAAATATGCAAGTCTTTTGGAAGAAATGTCTTCCCAACTATTTTTGAACCATTGTTGGTCAGTTTCTTCTGCTCTAAATGTTCATATTTAAGCCGCCCTTGACTTAGAAAAGAGTACAAATTGCTTGAAGGATTCAAATTTAAGTCGCCACAGAATATAACTGGAAGGTAAGTAGCATCTCTGAAAGCAACGTGGTCAATTTCTGCAAGAAGCAATTGGAGCTGGGCCAAGCGAACATCCTCTCTTTTGGGATTATATAATAAATGCGTGTTAGCAATACATATCTCTTTACTAGGGTTTTTTAACGGAGCGAGAATCGAAATGAGTGCAATATTGTCTCGATCAAGAATATTTTTCCCATTTTTTCGCAACTCTAAGGAATGTTCACCTCTTAGACTGAATTTGCATCTCTTAAAAAAGGTAGCACATCCATCAACCTTTTTTCGGGTTTTCTGTTTAAAGGTACCATAATATCCTTCGGATTGAAAGAACGGTAGGTAGGTATCATAATAGTGCTCAGCTTCCACTTCCTGTAGACATACAATCTAAAAAAATGTACAAAGTTAGAAGGAATTGATGGTAGATGTAACAATAATGTTGATCTTCCACTTCCGGTAGACATACAATCTAAAAAAAAAGGTAGAAAAGGAAGAAATCTAGAATGCAGAAATGTGCAATAGTAGAACTGAAAGATAGGTAGGAAGGTGTCATAGTAACGTTGGGCTTCCACTTCCTATAGGCAAACCATCTAAAAGAAAAAGATAGAAAAAAAGAAATGTAGAATATAGAAGTGTAGAAAAGTAGTAATGAAAGAAAGGTAGGTAGAATAGAAAAGTTAGGCTTCCACTTCCTGCAGACATACAATCTAAAAAAAAAGGTTAATCGAAAGAGTAGACTAGCCAAATATGCCGAGAGTGATCTTTTCAATATATTGGTACGGGAGTGAGGAGGAAACTGAAGTAACTTTTATACCAAAACTTTTAAAATTATTCTGGCACCCTTCCAAATAATCTCAGTTGCAGCCCAGCATCCTTTATCTGTATTCAAGCTTGCCGTTTACTATGTGTTTTAAACACGGGTAACGAATTTTGTTTTTACTTTTACTCGAGGTGTATTTGAATCACAAGAGTCCCATAATACGTCACATTTGTATTACGAGCCAATTTATTAAACTCGAAAAAACTAACCACACTAAAAAAAAATCTGCAACTAGCTATTTAAACACTGAATACATTCAAACCATTTAGTAATTTGAGCCTGAATGCAATACCACCAACTCTAAAGCAGGAATATTTGAAAAGAAAAACTGACAATTGGTTAATATTGTTTATCAAGAGAACAAGGGTAACCTTTTTGGAGGGGGCTTGGAATCGCCCTTTTTTCAGGAATGTTTATGTTTGATCATTTAATTTCTAATTCTAAATATATTATATTTACTATTTCTGAGCATAACGCTTTTAACATGCCTTATACCCTTGCATTGACTCCATTCTTGAATATGTTTACAGCAACGGAAAAATTTTTTTTTATCTGGTCTGTATTGTTTCATTTTGCGAAATTTATTTTAGGGATACCTCTAGGGGCTAGAAACAAACTTCTGATCTCAGCTTACGAGTTAACTTAGCCACAACTAGCGGCTGAGCAGCATCTGGTTCGCTTTTTGTTTAAGCTGGTCAAGTCAAATAGCCTGTATATTACTTGTATTATTTGTATGTTATGCCATTCGGAATATTATGTTTTCTATGCGTGTATTTCTTATTTTGTTTATTCTTTCTTTGTTTTACGCTTTCTCTTGCTTCATTTTTGAAACCTTTTGGTTTTTTTTTGGGTAATAAAGATATTGATTGATGAAAAGCCAAATTTCACCCAGTAATCAATTTATTTTAATAAACTATAAAAATACAAAAATTGACTAAAATCCAGGAGGGATAACTTACCTCCCGAGAAGTTATGACGTTGGTAGATTCCAGCATAGGAATCTGAAAGGAACTTACCAGTTGGGTATGATGCATTAGTTTACAATCTTAAGAAAATATTTTCCGAAGTTGCAGAAGGCGTTTAGGAAGGAAAACACAGCTTGGAATATTAGCGAAAAAAGTTTTAAGCTTGGTAAAAAAAAGGAGGATGGAGTTGTACAACAAGTTTTTGGACGATAGATCATATGGGAATAAGCAGAAAGAAACGTAAGTAGAGAAAAAATTAAAGTACAAATTAAAGAAACGTGTAATAGATAAAATTACCAAGGGTCTTGAAAATTAAAATTATAAAATCAAAATTACCACTGTATATGTGGTCGAAATATCCAGACTTTAGTATCTGTTTTGACTGTCTAATAAATAGATTTATCCCCAATTGAACGCTTAATTGTTCGTCATAGGAGGGCAGCGTGGTTTGGGAAAAAACACACCTAATTTAAGGTATTGCATCGAAAAAACACACCTAATTTAAGGTATTACATCGAAAAAACACACCTAATTTAAGGTGTTGCATCGAAAAAACACACCTAATTTAAGGTATTGCATCGAAAAAACACACCTAATTTAAGGTGTTGCATCGAAAAAACACACCCAATTTAAGGTATTGCATCGAAAAAACACACCCAATTTAAGATGTTGCATCGAAAAAACACACCTAATTTAAGATGTTGCATCGAAAAAACACACCTAATTTAAGGTATTGCATCGAAAAAACACACCTAATTTAAGGTGTTGCATCGAAAAAACACACCCAATTTAAGGTATTGCATCGAAAAAACACACCTAATTTAAGGTGTTGCATCAAAAAAACACACCCAATTTAAGGTATTGCATCGAAAAAACACACCTAATTTAAAGTGTTGCATCGAAAAAACACCTAATTTAAGAAATTGCATCGAAAAAACAACCTAATTTAAGGTATTGCATCGAAAAAACACGCCTAATTTAAGGTATTGCATCAAAAAACACACCTAATTTAAGGTATTGCATCATTTTATCTATTTAAAAAAGTGTTTGTCTTTCTATTTTAAAAATAATCTAAAACCCATCATTAACCGACGGAATAGTTGATATAATGGCCATTACTATAAAAAAAAATGACGAAAACGTAATGGCCATTACTATCAAAAAATGACGATGGACGTCATTACAGTGTTTCTTCTATTTTACTAAAGAAGGCTATGGGTTATATAGCCGAATAATTCGTTGAAATGTATTTTGATCACTCTCTTCGGAATATTAGCGAAAAATGTTTTAAGCTTGGTAAAAAAAGAGGATGGGGTTTGTACGAAAAGTTTGGGTACAAATTAAAGAGGCGTTCAATAGATAAAATTATCGAGGGTCTTGAAGATGCAGCCAGACAGCATAATAGTAAAATATTGCACTGTCATGTTAAGAAATTGAGAAGTAGTAGTCAGTCTGGACTTGTCCCAGTTGAAAAGTGGAAACGTGATCAAGACAGATCATTTATTTTAGCATCTAGCATCTAGTGTGAAGCAATTAAGAATCCGAGACTCACTTCATAGCTATCAAGCTGAATTTCTTTCTTCAAACGCTCGGAACCAAATGATTTGTAAACAAAAAAATAATATTTGGAACTCCTCCTATTTTGTCAAGGCTTTAAACCTTCAGGGATCTCTCATTTTAGTCAGAAGTCAATTATGAATAAAATTTAGGGTGGTAGGAGCGGGAAACGAGTTTACCCAAAGTTGTGACCTATCTAGGTTGTTTTTCACATTGGAAAATGGTAATAAGACAATTTCCAGAGAAAACTTAGTGCAGTTTTCGACATAAGATTTACAGATGAATAAGGATGTACAATTATTGCTCCTTAAATAATATAACACATGTTGATTACCTGAAACGACTGCATTCAAACTAGAGACTCATATTATATTTTATAAATAGACAATATGCAGGAAATAATAAAGAAAGATACTAGACTTTACGATAAAGGGCATTAAAAAAAAAGCTTACATCTGATTTGGACGCCTTGAACTGGTTCAAAAGTCTTTGTTTTCTAAATGACCATTCCAAATCCTCACCGTAGCACTTGCAGTACAAATAAGGCATTGTCTCTAGGTATTGTTGAGCAAGCACATTATACGACATAATCGTAAAGTCCAAAAACTGACTTTCTTGTCGTTCTTAAAAAAATCAAATGATGAAAAATTGCAAATAATTTATTAGAACTTTTCCATTTACAAATTAAACGAGATGAAAATATAGAAAACTGGTATAATATTTCAAATAAAACAGTGGGAAATAAGAAAAATAGTCTAAGTGAGTTTTATCTTTTTGTTTCCCCAACTGATAAGAGCTTCCGGACATGGAGCCAAATATTCGGACTATTATCATTATTAGTGAAAAAGGTATATTTTTTATTTTTCACTGTCTTGTTTGAAATATCATACCCTTTTTGTTCTATATTTTCATTTCTTTTTATTTGTAAAAAAAAATGCATTAAGTAAACATCCGAAAATCATAGAAAATCACTGACAGAACAGTTTAGGGATCGTATCCAAGTATCAAAGAGCAAGCTCATCATGGGTAAAATGCAAGATTGGAATGGGGTGCCAGTTGGAAAAAAAGTGAAGGATAGACTAATAGAACAAGAAATCCAAAGTTGGCAGAGTCAGCAATTAGCCTAGGCGTCCCCGGGGCTGTATGGGTTGGCTAAAGAGGCCTTGGGGATGAAGTTTATTTTCAAGGAGGATGATTAGTGAGGATGGAAGAGCGGGTAGAACCTTAAAGTACCAAGAACCGCGAAAATAAAATCTGATTTTTGAATTGATGAAGTGAAACCCTACTCCACCACATGTATCTTAAAAGAATTAGGAGAAATTAGGAACCTCCGTATGCACTTACGCCGTTTTTGGTAATAGCGGGTGCCAAATAAAAAAGAAACGAGCCAGTTGGAAATAAAAAGCTAGGAACATATTTCACCCCCAAGCTTAAGACAATGTAGCTTTACTTCGAGGATAAGGTTGTCTTTGGAATAAACAGATTACTAGTGCTTAAATTTTACTTAAAAGTAGTATTTTATTGCCACATTTAAGTAGTAACTTTTGCTTGTTAATTTTTACGGTTCAACCTGGCAACACTGTCGAAAATGCGGTACAGTCCGAAGACTTAAGACTCCAGGCGGAATCAGCAAAATCGATTTAAAGTCTGCTAATGCGAAATAATTTAGCAAAGGCTCAAAAAATTTGCCCAAGTTTCGATGAGGATTCCCCAGCTATTTTAACTGCAAAAGCGTGTCTTCGAAGTAAGCATTATTTTTTAGCATTAAAACAAACAGTAAAATTCATCATGAATAGTAAGATCGAATTTAAAACTTTAAAAGAGTAGGAATTAGCTTACCATCAAACCTAAAACAAGCATAAATTTCTAGAAATAGATAAACGAAATTTAAAATCAACAGAAATTAGCATAAATAAGGGTGTTGCTACCTTTCAAACTAACAAAAAGGAAAAGTATTTTTTTAATGATAATTTTCTGTATTTCAACAACATTAAATCTTTCTTGCTTTTTATACAACATTTAAAAAAGTTCAAGTTTCTTGCTTAAATAATTCAGCTAATTTTTTGTTTCTGTTCAACGAATAAAAAGAAAGAACACACTTATTCCACTTTATCAGCAATAGGAGGTGAAAACATGCCTTAAATATTACAATGTTTAGTTGATATTGCATTCCACAAATTCTTTTTTTAGTTGCTGTTTTTTAAAAGAAGGCAACAGCGTTAAAACTAAAAAAAATTTCAGAGAAACTCAAATTTTTTCAGGGAAATTTTAAATTTTTAAATTCAAATTTCAGATATTTCCAAAAATTTCAAATTTTTTTCAGAGAAACTCAAAGAAACTAAGTGTATTATTTCTTCTGTAACATTTGTATCAAGGTCAATATTAAGTTTCAATTATCAATTAAAATTTGTTGAAAGGTTTATAGCCAGATATTACAGGCAGTGGTGTTGGGCTCTCCTTCAGATACGAAAAATACAAAATCCGAGTAATATGCAGTACTAATAAGTTTAAATAAGACCTTGAAGTGATATAAACTCTAGACAACATTTTCAAGGAGATTTGGGCTGAAAACTGAATTTCTGACGTACAAACAAGCTCTTCATGTGCCAGTGCGTCAGGATTAAAAATTCCCGGAATCGGGAAATAATAAATTTTTCCACTGGATAAAGACATTCAATGTGCATCTAGTTGCAGCAGAGACATGCTTAAAAAGATGTTGATTCTGAAATTGAAAAAGTATGCTAAGATGGACTGATGGTGGTTAAAGAGTTTTCTGCCCAAATTTTTGTCATCAATGATTGCAAACATAGCTTTCCAAAACTCACAGATTATCAGTTTTCCTCTGCGGCATTTTTGTCATCAATGATTGCAAACATAGCTTTCCAAAACTCACAGATTATCAGTTTTCCTCTGCGGCAGTATAGTTGAATCTTAGCTGGAAACTAAGCCAGTTTTGCCCGCCTTTTGTCACCTCCCTCTGCTCACTTGCGACTTCGGCCCTCCCCAATTACTGTTATGAGTCTTTAGCCCTCAGGAACAACGGGCCTTCGAAAATAGCCTGAGATCCCATCTATCCACTTACTA
The DNA here is from genome assembly GCA_029168905.1 of Artemia sp. Kazakhstan ARC1039. Lineage (NCBI taxonomy): Eukaryota > Metazoa > Arthropoda > Branchiopoda > Anostraca > Artemiidae > Artemia > Artemia sp. Kazakhstan ARC1039. The sequence goes on along the minus strand of JAQQPU010002104.1, from coordinate 42,547 downwards.
TGGTCAGTATTTCGGGCCTCCAGCCTTTACTCACAAGTCATCAGAACAACAAATTTCCAGTTTTTTTTCTTTTTTTAGTTTATATCAGGCAAGTTTCATTTTCATTTTTCCAAAATTATCTACAAATACTTCTTAGCTGCAAAGTTACTGAAAGAAAGATTACTTTTTGAAAACTTAAGGTCTGTGATTGAAAAACAGAATTTCAATGAATTTTCACTTGTAGCAACTGTTCCAATCCTTGCAACAAGAGTCCATTGCAATGAAGGACAAATATTGTGCCCTCATGGTAAAATCAAGGACAATTTTACGACAAGTTTTCTCTTCAATCCAAAATCTCATCCTTCCTTTCTTATGGTACATACTTCCTGTACTAGTTAGTTACTAGATGTTCTTCCAAGAAAGAGGGGTCTTGAGAGAGGTTAATAGAGGGTCAAGAGAGAGGGGCCTTCAGAAGAAGTGCAGTGGTTGGTTGTGTCATTTTTTTCCCAAAGGTTCTTTGTGACCAATTTTAGGAGAACCTCTACCCTATCACCCTCCTCGTGCGAGCAGATCATTGATGTCATAATACAATATACACAAGAAAAAGTGGATTGGAATAAACACACCTAGATTAAACCCCAAATTATAATTTATACTACTACTACTAACAACTCACCACAACACCAAGCCGCCTGAGGCCAAAACCGTTAAGCACGCTCCTCCTCCATCCCAAGCTATTCAAAACCTCCCTTTTTACACCCTCTTAGAAAGTTCCCACTTCCTTTAGATCTTTCTTTATGACATCCTCCCACCCCAACAGCGGACGACCTACTTTCCATTTAGCCAATAAGGACAATCTTCAGCAATCTGTCATCCTTCCTCTGCAGAACGTGTCCTAGCCATCTCAACATTTCTCCCATTATAGCACTAGAAGGCGGGAATGAAACACACTTTTGTTACAGCCCACTGTTAGAAATACAGTCAGTCAGCCGGGTTATATAATGTATTAATTAGCATATAATTTGCTAATTTATGCTTTTTTTCCAATGTTTAATTTTGTAATAGTATGAAGCATGAACAGATTTAATGCAAAAAAACTTAAAAAGAAGATGTGAAAATACAAAGCTAGAATTCTTAACCATCTCACCTTTCAGCTTCTGACAGTCTGTTGCACTTTCCCACTTTCTGATTTCAGTCAAAGTTCTATTAAAGCCTTGACTTCTTACGTGTCCTGAATCGAACCTAGCAGTGGATTTATGATATTCCCTGAAGTAGCTATTAGCTGCCTCGTGCCCCAATGAGGCATACTGGTAATAGTTATAGTTATTATACTCCATGGATCTTCTCATTTTCTTAGAACTTGCGCCTCTTGGAAGTGTTGGTGCCAATTTGATATGTGATACAATTCTGCAGCTGTAAAACTGGATCATGAACACAATGAATCCAATAAAAAATGGCTAACATCAATACCCAGCAAAGTCTTGGTGTCTATAATGATAAAAATTATGAAAGTTCACAAACATGTTATTATAATAGATCTTGAACAAGCTTTAAGATTTTAAAACTACTTTCAAATACATGAAAGAAGGTAGCTTGATACCCAAATATAGGAAATAGAAACAAAAAACTAAATAAAATTCAACTAAATTTTCATAGGCAAACTGACACCCAGGAGAGAAATGGTAAATTTTTTACATCCCAAGAATCAAAAAATTTTTAAGTAGTTCACACAGACATTTTTAAGTAGCTTTATCTAGTCTTATTTATCTAGTAAAACTTAAGCAAATAATCTTTTTGCTATCTTTGCAAGTTGTTGTACTAAGTCAATGAAGCTAACTGAAATTAATTTATAGCCAACATTAGAAAACAGGGAAAGTTTCAAAGCTGAATAAATGAATAATACACTGAGGCCAGCGCTGCCATTAACATGAAGTGTTTTTAACATACACATTCATATCCCAGATCTGGAAGCTATAAACATTATATCTTACGTACCAATGTAAGCAATGTGATAGATGTTTTACAAGTTGATTTAAAATTAGGATATTATTATTGTGCTGCCTGTGATTTCAAAGCCTTTGCCAATTAAAAAAATGAAATAAGGTTACTTGACGCTCTAACTGTAGGAAATAAGAAAACCAAACAGACAATAAACCATTCATTCCCAGAGGTTGTAAATGAACTTAAACTGATAGATAATATACCGATAACCTGAGTTCTTACAGACTGAGGACAATAAATCATTTGGTCTTACAGACTGACAACTAACTTAAACTACCATACTGATACTTCATGCTAGTGTTCTATTTTAGGAGAATTTTGGGCTTGTTACATGTTAGCAAGATACATCAGCATCCTGATTTAAAGTAACGTTCAGTTATATAGCTAAGGAAAAATCTGAGCTAGAGACAAAGCGTAATAGCTATTTCGGGTGACTATACTTACAGACATTAAAAAATTTGGAAGATTGTGGACAATTTTTACAAATAGACTCTTTAGCTTACCAACATCAATTTAAATGCATGACAAATGTTGCCACACACATAAACAGCTAATAAACTAGAAAAACTTATGCTGATAGATGATATGGTGTTATGGTGATGGCTTACACTTACAGAATGAAAAAATAAAACCATTCACTGCCACAGATGAAGGACAAAAAAAAAAAAAGATACATAGTAAGATGATACCTTGTGCTGACATCATTTTTTAATGTCATATCTGTAAATATTAATATATTTGCAACACAACTACATACCAGTATTTTTTATACCATACCAGTTTTTATTGACATTATGAGCCAATTATTTATGAGAAATGGGTAGAAAAAATAATACGGACCAACAAAACCAGGGCAATGGTGTATAAAGCCTGGGGCTACACCCATATATTACAGGCAGAATAGAGGGAGGATGAGGAAAGCTATATAATGAAGCTAGTGGCTATTTTTATATTTTGAAGGAGCACTGGGTGGCAAGTCAAGCACTAAATAAGTCTTTTAACAAACAATGTTATACACTACATATCTCTTTTTTTTTTGGGGGGGGGGGGTCCATCTGGGGTGCTATTAGTAGCTGCTATCAGTTCTGTCCCTTTTTATTCTATTCACCAGCATGAGCTGTTTAGGCCTTGGTTGCTGAAATTTATACAACATAATTTATTCTAACTGAACCTTTCACTTCAACTCAGTAATATTCATCAGGACTGAAGAAAAAAAATATAGCTAATTACATCTATAAGAAGGCAATAGAGCACTTGCATCAAACTACAGATCTATCAAACCTGCCTTTATATCTTGTATAAATCATGGAGAGGATTCCTAGAAGAGGATGGATATCTTTAAAAAAGGCTGGCATGGTTTGTGACCCAGTTTGTAAGAGACAGCTTCAAAAGCTGTGACCAAACAGCAATAGCACATTGACTAAATGAAAAATTTATCTCCAAGTTCACTGCAGATAATCTAAACTCCACTCTCAGATCCCCCACAGTGTGACATCACAAGAAGTATGTCTTCCATTAATATTACCACATCTGGCTTAGATGTTCAACTCAAGAATATCAACCGAAATGAAATTCTCCTGCAGTTCCTAAAAGAGACCCATACATAACTGACAGATTCTCTTATATAACTACTTCAGAAATCCCTCAACACAATATACATCCCATAAGATTGGAACAAAGGCTACACTAACCTGATCAATCTCCTATCACCAAGCTAGCATAGTTTCAACCATAATTAATCTATTCTTTAATCCCCCCCTTGACCTTTAATTCATGTTTATTAGAAAAGTCAGCATTTATAACCTCACTACAGCTGCATATAGCATTTGATTAAAGAACTTAAGCAGTCTTTGGTCTTTGGTACTGAGCCAATAAATTACCTAAGTATTGGTTAAGTTTTAAAATTTTATTCTTTTTTCAATTGTTGAAGCTCGATCTTGGTCCTTACCTGGATTTTATAAAAGTATTTTAGCAATTCGTTTTGTGTTTAGTGTCTTTTCTTTTATTTACACTCTGTCTTTTTCCTTTTTTGTACAACAGGTTTTCAGATATATAAATGAATAAGTATGAGTAAGCAACACAAATTATAGAAAAGACATTCCTGGTCAACATGATACTTAATGGACCTTAATGGTGCGATTTCTAACAGAAAGGAAATAGATTGTAAAGTTATTGGAGGACGGTAGAGCAAATTCTTCTCTGAATCAGCTAATATTGAAACTGGGGTCTCTCAGGGGACAGTTTTGGGCCTGATTTTATTTAATGATGCACCCCTAAATATAAAGACAAGATTAGCCTGTAAACTGTTGAGTCCATAATAATTGGCCCTATCAACAGCCTCCAATACACTAAAGTGATCCAAACCAACCATGATGCACTCACTAATTGGGCAAGAGGTTGGTCACTTGAATACAATACCCAAAGTCTATAGTCATCCACTTCAGAAAAAATAATACCTAGTGCCAGTACATCATGGAATACAAAGACAGCTCAAAACAACCACTTGTCAAGGGCCAAGCTGAAGAACATTTGCAATGGTCAACAACCAAATTGACTTGATTTGCAAGAATAAAACTATTGAAGTTTTATTGTTAATGGCCAAGCTGAACAAGATTTGGAAGCATTTGTCAATAACCGAATTGACTTCACTAGCAAGATTAAAACTATCATGTAAGATTAAAACTATCTATCTATCTAAGACTTTTAGTACAGGAAAGAAAGCGTTCTGCAATAGGTCACCAATCTCCTAAAGATTTAGATCTAACCAAAATAAGAATTCAGAACGTACATTGTTATCCCAATCAATAAGTGATATCAAGCAACTTTGGAATTTGTTGAGCAACTAGCTATAAAATGCACGAAGTGTCTCCAACATACACATTCATATTCCAACTTTGGAAGCTGAAAACACCATCTTTCAAGCACCAATGAGGGCAAGATAATTAATGACCGACAAGCTGACTAAAATCATGGTATCATCCCAAGTCTATTCTAATTGGATAGCTTTTCAAGGGTACAAGAAAATTCAATGAAAGTCTACAGGAAACATGACAGCAAAAGGCTGCAAAACAAAACCTTCTCCAACCAAGCAGTGGGATTTGGGATTCAGCCAGAAACCAATTACTGCTACAAAAAGCCATGACACACAGATTGGGATGTACATGATCAGCTAAGTCACCTTCATCACTCACCCGCACCCAAACAAATTCTCCCTATCACTAACAAGTATAATTTAGAGTACATAATCTTCTCCGAGCGTGTTTTCAAGGATTGGCATAGCCTTCAAGCTGAAACGGCAACTGCACTCACGGCTGCGTCCTTCAAGTCGAGACTGGACAAGGAATGGAATGACAAGCCATGGAAATATGAGTGGGACCGTCCATCCCACTCAACTACCGACTGGTGCCAACTTCATCATAATGAGTGTCTTGCTAGGAGGCTGATGCCACTTTGGGCTTAAATTGCATCTCTCCTGCAGACATCTCTTATTGCGTTTCACTGGGCCCTAACACAGTGACGAAACTTTGCCATCATTGACCCAGAGCACAACAGATCCTGTATGGACCTTAATTGTTCCGAAATGTAAAATTAAGGTAATAATGCCAAACAGCCAGCATAGGTTCTATCCCATGAGGTCTGTTGACACTAACTTACTTGAGGTGTCCTTTTTAATTGGAAAGACCCACTTTTTATGAAATTTCACTTGGAAATTCAAAAATCCCCAGTTTGATCAAAAATACTTTTAAATACAATATGGGATTTTAAAGATCATCCCAAAGAATGGCATACATGAGTCATTCAACAACTGTAGAAGAGAAAGGGTTCCAAGAGGGCAGACTCTGTACAAGTGAGTCCTCGTGTGAGCCAAAGTCTTGCACTAACTTTTTCTTCTTGAATTTCCCAATTTTGTACGTGCCTCTAGTTGCTTTTCTTCCTTTTTTACAGTCAACGACAGTAATACTCTATCATGTGACATATTTTTTTTATTTATCTTAGCATTCTATACATAATTATAATATCTATATATTTTCTACTATAATTTCTCACATGTCATCTCTTAACATAATACCTCAAACCCCCCATATCAGCTTCATATACTTCCATAGTCTTTGCTAAGCTTTGCTTCAATTGCTGTTATCTGTCAACACTGATACTCTCCTCTAAATTCTCTACATTGACCCTTTTGTTTCTTTTAGAAGCAGTTGTAGTATAAACTGCAAAGGGGGCTCAATTGATTATAAATTGTAAGTGCCCTTTTTAAAAGGCAAAAGTTATTGAAGAAAAACAAGCCCCAGACACACTCTTTCCAAAAATTCATCTGATTGAAATTTTGTTGAAAAATAATTCAAATATCAAAAAACCATGCCTACAGGATTGACAAAACCCATCACAATCACAGCCTGGGGGCAAGGGGGAAATTATGCAAGTTACCCATTGATAAGTTGTAAGATTTTTATAGAATGGGTGGTTATATAAAATTTAGAGGGGGTTTCATTCGATTGTTCAATTTCCAATCAAACTGGTCCTTTTTGAAGTTTCTACAAAAACGCTTTCTATAAAAACCTTATAAGCCCCTAGGGCATAACTTACAACCCTTGCCCTGAGAGGTTTGGGGGGTTTTCATCCTCACAGACCTAATTTCCAGAACTTTCAACTATGTTGCAGGAAATGCCTATCTCAAAATCTTGGATTTGATGTATTTGGGGAAATGGTGGGCATGAGAGGGGAGTTAGTTGCTCTCCACTGACTTTCAACTATTAAAAAGAGCACTAGCCCTTTCAATTTCCAATCCAATGAGCTTTTTTGAAGTTTCTACAACAACACTTTCTATAACAACCCTATATGCCCCCAGGGCATAGCTTACAACCCTTGCCCTGAGGGCTCTGAGGGGAGTTTCATCCTCTAAGACATAATTTCTGGACTTTGAACTATGTTGAACAAAATGAATATCTCAAAATTTTGATTGCATGTGTTTTGGGAAATGATAGGCGTGAGAGGAGGGTTAGTTACCCTCCAATTACTTTCAACTATAAAAAGGGCACTAGCCGATTCAATTTCAAATCGAGTGAGCCCTCTACGAAGTTTTTACGACAATGCTTTCTATAAAAACCTTATACGCTCCCAGGGCATAACTCACGACCCTTGCCCTGAGGGCTGGGGGGGGTGTCATCCTTAAAGACCTAATTTCCAAATTTACAACTATGTTGAACAAAATGGCTATCTAAAAATTTTGATTGGATGTCAAAAGTCAGTTATGAACTTGCTTCCGCTGTGTTAACATCTAATTGGTGTTTTCACTCTTGGTATTTGCCAGTCAAAATTCCCCGTGTGTAACTTGAACATTTACAGACTGTGCATGTCCCTGGACTTTCCTAAGTGATATTAGTGACCTTGGTTCTTGTTAATTGGATTATAGGATTTGAATTATAGTTCTGAACAGTGAAAGAAATAAGAGGTGAGATTTTTAGTTCCAAATAGCTCATGTCTGACACAAAGGAACCTTCTGAAAAAGACATAGGGTAAAGGCACCGATGATTCGACAGTGCAATTTCGGAACCGCTGTCGAAATTTTCCTTCAAAACGGGATAGCTCTGCTTAAACCGTGACTTAGAGCACCATCTCTTGGAGCTGTCATTATATTTCGACGGTGCAAAACGTGGACACTATATCCGGTACATCCAGATAAGAAAAGAACATTCAATTCGGTCAGTTTCCTGTTTTTGACACGAAAGGAGCTCCCGACAATTTTTCAGGTATGTAATGTTCAAACTGTCATTACTTGATTATTTATTGCAAGAAAAAGTTGGGATAAGCTCCAATGTGTCGAGATACATCTGATCTTCTCTGAAATGTAGCCACATAAGCTTTTTCTTGATAAAATTAAATGAAAATGGCGACGGAAATTGTATTGTCGAAACTAGGTTCCAAGTGTCGAAAATTCTTGTTCGATGTAGTGGAATACCAGGCGGACTAAAAATGTTCCTTCAGCCGCATTAAAGCGTAAATATCGGCTTCTATCAAGGGATTTATTTCTTTGGCGAATATCTTGTAGTAACCTTGTCGAAATTTTGGACAGACAGCAACAGGCCCTGTCGAAATATAGGTGACTTTGGCGAAACTTCACTGAACATGTAAAACAGATGAGAAATAATAGGTGTCGAAATTCCAGGATCCACTGACGAAACCATAGGCACCATAGCTGTCGAATTTACGGGTGCTTTCTGCGCAACGAGAGATTTTGATGATTATTATTTCTAATAATATTTCAGATGAAAGAACATTTAAACAAAAGGTTTTTTTTTTAAACTTTGAAGTTTTACTTACAGACACTGGATTTTTCCATCATCTGAGGAACTGCCCCTTGGCCTCATACCATGCAGGGGCGTATATTGCTATGGGGCAGGGGGGCAGTTGCCCCCCCCCCAGATCTCGTTACCCCACCCAGACCTGATTTTGCCCCCCTCCCCAGATTTTTTTTAGATTATACCCTTATTTATCCTTCATCCGAATAAAAAATACAAATTTTATTGAATACAAAATCTTATATGAAGTGATGCGTAGGCCTATGTTTTGGACGAAACTAAGAATCTGCATATGAAAATAAAATCCACTAAATCAAATAAACTTCTTAAATTGCTTGAAATCCACTCCCGCTTTCCTAGACCCTATCCCTTCCGAAATGCTAGTATTTTTTGTACCGATTTTGTTATACCAAATACTACATACTTGAAACAATTTTGTTAGTTTTATTACTTCTACTTTTTGTATAGTCTTTTATACATTAAATGAAGTTGAAGAAAAACAAAGAAACAAGAATATACGTGTCAAATACACCAGGTTCCGCCCACAAGTATTCCCCAAGTATTTAGACGAGTGTCGAATTGGGTTCCGACTTGCGTCGAAAACAGGTAACTTTTTTGTTGTGTCGAATTTGTAGGTGAA
>JAQQPU010002104.1:0-21669 GCA_029168905.1 Artemia sp. Kazakhstan ARC1039 | reverse complement strand
CAACTATGTTGCAGGAAATGCCTATCTCAAAATCTTGGATTTGATGTGTTTGGGGAAATGGTGGGCATGAAAGGGGAGTTAGTTGCTCTCCACTGACTTTCAACTTTTAAAAAGAGCACTAGCCCTTTCAATTTCCAATCCAATGAGCTTTTTTTGAAGTTTCTACAACAACACTTTCTATAACAACCCTATATGCCCCCAGGGCAAAGCTTACAACCCTTACCCTGAGGGCTCTGAGGGGAGTGTTATCCTCTAAGACATAATTTGTGGACTTTGAACTATGTTGAACAAAATGAATATCTCAAAATTTTGATTGCATGTGTTTTGGGAAATGATAGGCGTGAGAGGAGTGTTAGTTACCCTCCAATTACTTTCAACTATAAAAAGGGCACTAGCCGATTCAATTTCAAATCGAGTGAGCCCTCTATGAAGTTTTTACGACAATGCTTTCTATAAAAACCTTATAGGCTCCCAGGGCATAACTCACGACCCTTGCCCTGAGGGCTGTGGGGGGGGGGTGTCCCTTGGGGTACAACTTGAGGCCAAATCGCAGCCTTCCTCTTCCCAACTTCCAGTTTTATCACATCCACAAAATATTCATCATCACAATCAAGAATGGTAAAGGTTAGCCACATACCTCGCAGTTTCCCATCTTATTGAGGTTGGCAGTGAACCAGTTGAACTAAAAAATATCCTTAAAAAAAAGGCCATTACTACGTTCCTAGGAGAGGAAATCTGGCAAAAAGCTACGGTCCAACTTTTATCCTTCAAAGAAGGCATGGAATTCCATTCTAACTCAACATTTTCTACGATCCCAACTGTTACCAAGTCCCCTAGAAATTTGAAAGAATCACCAGCACTTGAAACGATGGTAGAAGCACCAAGCCATAGCAAAAAAAAAAAAAAAAAGAAAAAGCCAACCAACACAGTAACACAGAAATTAACGACCCCTCACGAAGTCTCTTCGGGCGAGGATGAAGTTCAAAACAAACCCAAGCAAGAAGATACCCAACAAGAATGCCTGACGACTAATTAATGTGTGACTTTTCGTTTTTAACTAATTTATCCCTTTCTAATAACATTGCTTTTAATTATTCCGATATAGAAAGTAATCAGCATGCCAACCCTATAAGCAGCCCCAATGGTACATTAACTCATGCTAGTTGTAATTACCTTGATATTCTCGATTTTGCTACCAATGTGAAGCCAAAACTAGTAAATAATAATTCCCTTAATGTTCTTTGTTTCAACATAAAAAGCATTTGGGATAAGTGGCTCAAGTTCAAAGATTTAATTTCACTCAATGGTGTCTGCCCTTTTGACGTAATAGGATTAACAGAGACATGGCTTTCCGATAATGATGACACTAGTGATTTTTCACTCCCTGGTTACCAAATAATCCATATGCCCAGGAGATTGACAAAGTGTTCTGGGGGTATCTCACTTTACATCCGTTCGAATGTAAATTTTACCAGGATATCAGAGTGCGAATCTATTTTCTCTACACAAATAAATCTCAGATGTATTTATTCAATAATTGTTAACATAGTTATCGGCCAAAACGCCTATATACTCTCCTTATTTTATAAACCTCCACCATTTCCGACCTCATGTTTTTGTAATCTGTTTGATGATTTTTCTAATTTTATTAATCTACCCCATTAAAAGGCAATAGTTCTTGAGGACTTTAATTGTAACCTACTCAATGTTGGTAAAAATATTGAATCTGACACTTTTTTTGAATCGGTAACCGTGAGTGGTCTTCTATCCACAATTTTTTTCGCCAGTAGAGTCAATCCTGTGAGATCAACTTCAACATTAATTGATAACATTTTTGTATCCACTTCCCTGGGAAATGACCTGTCCTCAAATATAATATTTTCGGATCTGTCAGACCATTTTCCTATTTACTTGTCATTACCTTCACAACCACTACCTCTATGCTCTAGAATTAATGTCCCAACACCTACTAGAAACTACAGCTCTGAAAATATAACCCATTTTATCGATTGCCTAAGAACCACTGACTGGTCCAATGTTTTAAATTGTCAAGAGGTAAATTCTGCCACAAATGGTTTTGCGCAAAGGCTAAGTGAGATTATCCATTCAACTTTTCTTATTCGTAAACATAACCGGAAAACTATCCCTATATGCCCCTGGATGTCACATAGCCTCATTGTCTCCTCATATCGTAAAAAACAAATTATATAAGTTAGCCTGTAAGCCCAGTAGTGATATTGACCTATCAAATTATAAAAACTTATACACTAAACTCATCCGTGAAGTGAAGAAAAATTAGTACTATACAAAAATTCTCAATTGCAAAGGAAACCTCAAAAAGATTTGGTCCACCATTAATGATATACTCTCAAAAAATAGAAAATCAAAGTCTATACCTATTCGCCTTAAAGACACAAATGGTAGATTAATTGACCCTTTACATGCACCTGACGCATTTAATAATTATTTTTCTAATGTTCCTCATACTGATTCATATACAGGCTGTATTCCCTTGCTTCAATTCTAGATCCATGTTTTTCTGCCCAACTGATAGCAATGAGGTACTTCGAATCATTGGTTCTCTTCCTAATAGTTTTATAGCTGACTGTCTTGGATTAAGTAATAAGCTCCTGAAGACCACATCTCCTTTTGTTTGCGAGCCCATCATGCATATTGCCAACCTATCTTTAACCCACGGAGTTTTCCCTGATTTACTAGTCAGCCATTGTTATCCCAGTTCTTAAAAAGGGCGATCCAACTGAGATAGGTAATTATTGTCCAATCTCAATTCTCCCTGTTATATCCAAAGTGCTCGAGAGAATCATCTTCAGACATCTGTCTCCCTTTCTGTTTGACAGTCAGCACTCTGTTTCCTTGATTTTTCCTCACCAATATGGCTTTAGGCCGAAATTTTCAGCTTCTCATGCTCTAATTGACGCCAAACAGTTCATACACTCACAACTCGACCTTAAAAAAACTGTATTGGGTTTGTTTTTGGATTTTTCTAAGGCCTTTGACATGGTCGATCATAGTATTTTAATAAGTAAATAAAATAGTTACAGTATTCGTGGTGTTCCCCTCTCTTGGTTTGATTCTTACCTATCTGGAAGGGTACAGAGTGTGAGCTTAGGTGGAGTATCCTCTTAGCCCTTACCTGTTCGGAGGGGTGTCCTGCAAGGCTCCGTTCTAGGCCCTATTTTATTTCTCCTATATATCAATGATCTTGTTATGGACCTGGGCCCTTCAGTGTATCCTGTACTATTTGCTGATGACAGCAACTTCTTCATCACTGGCACCAATTTACCATCGGCAATAACCTCTGCCCAAGTCCTTCTGAACAGAGTCCAGGCATGGTGCCTTACAAATAACATGACCATTAATAGCAAAAAAGTCAAATAGTATTATTCAGAACCCCCTAAACCAAGACGTAATCCAAACTGCTCTTGGTCCCAAGTACTCCTCCGACATCCTCCCACAAGTGGAGGTTGCCAAGTTTCTTGGTGTATTTATTGACTCCTGTTTGTCCTTCTCTAATCATATTTCTTACATCACAACAATAATTTTGAGACAAGTAGCTATGATTAACTGTGTGAATTATTTTCTTTCTCCTGACATCCTAGTTACCCTCTATTATTCCTTTATTTTTCCTTACCTTTCTTATTGCGGATCAGTTTGGGGATATACAAACCAGTCTTTCACTAAAAAACTCAAATTTGCCCAAAACCATGCCATTAAAGCAGTTTTTCGGCTTCCCCGTCTATATCCAACCCGTGATTTGTATTCAGATTTTGGCATAGCTCCACTTGATCAAATCATACAAAAACTAAACTTATTGCTTGCTTACTCTGCTTTCCACAATAATCTTCCACCTCAACTACTAACCTATTATAACATTAATAATTCGGAAGCCCACTGTCTCCATTCATCCAATAGAGCCTTTATAATTCCTAAATGCATTTCTAGTGCTGCCCAGCAATATCCTATATACAAATCCATTATTCAATGGAACAAAATACCCCAGTGTTGAACTAGCCACAAGTTTCTGCAAGCTGTATAAAAATGTAACAAAACTTGATAATATAACTTAATCTTTCAATTTTTAACCAATTTGCTTTAATTACCCGTTTTACTCTTCTATCTTTTTTTTTCAGTGTTATTTCAATTTTTTTCTTTCTTTGGTCCTTAACAAGTTCTCTTCTAGGATCTTTATTGTTATGTTTTTATTCGAATAAATTGAATTGAATGTGTTTGGGGAAAAGGCGGGCATGAGAGGGGGGTTAGTTGCCCTCCAATCAGTTTTGACTATTAAAAAGGGCACTAGTCCTGTGAATTTTTAATTGAATGAGCCCTTTTTCAAGTTTCTACAACACTTTCTATGGAAACCTCACATACACCCAGGGTACAACTTACAACTCTTGCCCTGAGGGCTGTGGGGGGGGGGGGTCATACTCAAAGACATGATTTACAGAACTTTCAACTATGCTGAACAAAATGGCTATCTCAAATTTTGATTGGATGTGTTTCTGGAAGTTTGATTGGAAGTTTCAACAACAAAGATTTCTATAAAAACCTTATATGCCCCAGGGCATAACTTACAACCCTTGCCCGGAGGGCTGTGGGGGAGTGTCCTCCTCAAAAACATAATTTCTTTCTGGAAATCTATCATGTTGAACAAAATGGCTATCTCAAAATTTTTATCAGATGTGTTCGAGGACATGGTGGGTGTGGAAGGGGTGTTAGTTTCCTTCCAATCACTTTTGATTATTAAAAAGGGCACTAGCCATTACAATTTCCAATCGAATGATTCCTTTTTGAAGTTTCTATGATAACTCCTTTGATACAAAGTGCCCTGGTCTAGAAAAAAAAAAACAAAAAAAAAAACAATATATTGTGCCAACATTGTTCTTTACTTAGGAAGCACTATTACACTGCCTGATTTTGTTTTGGGTTTTCAGTTATCCCATAATATTAATTACTAGTTTTTTGAGTTTGAATTACTATAGAAATTTAGTTCTACTGGTCTTAAGTTTAATATGACTATTTGGTTTTCTTTGAAAAACATTTTTTTTTGAAAGATTGTTTCAATCAATAAAACAAAACAGAAGCAAAACAATGGTTATAAAATTCAACTATGATAAAATAAATGTTATATTTAGGTTCAGGATGAAATTCTGACTCTAATGAAAGACTGTTTGTTAAATATCTCATTGGAGTTAATAGTAAAATTTACTGAAAACTCAAATTAAAGGGATAGGGGTCAAAGGTAAGACTCTGTAAGCTCAGCCAGAGTTGACTCAGCTCTAAATGGGTATCTGGGAAAATCTGGAAAAGGTAAGCAGGAAGGGTGCACACCCTCTTGCTTAAACCACAGTGGGGGCTGGCTCCCAGCCCCCCCCCCATTGCACTTCCTGACTGAAGGGCCACAAAATAGAGATCAGTACCACATGGTCTATGGTCAGCACACCTTAAGGGTCTAGTTCTGTCATATATACTTACTTATGGGGTGTGCATGGTGACCAACAAACCCATGTGACATTGAATTGTGGATTATGGCCTCAAATTGAGTGTCAAAGACATTTTTCCAGATCTAGTGTGTTAGTTTCCAACTTAATAGACCATACAGTGTTATATTACAGTTAATCACCTTGGTGTTTTAATCTGCTTGTGTGTTTTATAACTGGTGATATACAGATTTAATTCCCATATTAAGTTCCAATATTTTGAATTTTCTTTGTTGCTGTTGCTGCTGCACAGTTGCCAAATAATTTTCTTTTGGATGAATTCGAAAATCCAGCCAAAAATCACAGAATAAATGTTTTTGGACCTGCCTAAGAAGCTACCAAAGAAGGGAAACTTTGTTATAGGAACAGGAGATGAAATAGTAAGTCTGTTCCAATCCTCTTCTTGCTCTGTATCAAGACCCCCCCCCCTTAACAAGAACAGGATCAATAGTTGTTGAATCTGATTCCTTCAGATCCTTCATATTAGATTTCAGGGATAACACCATGATAACTGTTGGAGCTAATACTACAATTGAGGGTATTCCCCCATTATATGATGTTATTTCTAACAAAAAAAAAAAAAAAACACAGATGACTTTCAAGAAGTTCTCCCTCAGAATGCCAAGAGATGTAAGAACATTCCAGCAAAACCCCTCAATTCCCAGGCCGAGAAAGACCACAATGTCCCCCCCCCCCAACTATACTTAGAGATTTCTGCTGAGCAACCTTTTATTGGCAAAGATATTGCCCAAATCAGATTGGCGATTTTCAAAATAATTAGATCAGAATTCTCATTAAATATTAATAAAAATGGTGCAATTTTAATCTCTCTGAAGGATAAAGTAGCATCCAAAAAAACTTCTGATAACTAATAATCTTTTAAGTATATCTATCAAGTGTGGTTATTGTTCTCCTTCCAAAAAGGAGACCAAAACTGTTATTTACAATGTCCCAACAGACATAGGACTACAGGAGCTGGCTACTGGCCTAACAAATAGCCAAGGAGAGCCTATATCAGTGTCAAGTGTCTCTAGATTAGGTAAACCTGATACTACAGGCCAAATATTCAGCAAATCATTCCTATTTGGTTTGAATGAGGAGGTAAATCTGAATCAACCTATGCTGTTGTTTGGCCAAAAAAAAGCCTTCAAAGTCTACCAGTTAAAGCCCATCCAATGCCATAAATGTTCAATGCTAGGGCATATCACTAAATTTTGCTCTTCAAATACTATAACCTGTACAAAGTGTAATAACCAACATAATGAGGATGCTACCTGCCCCACAGAAGAACCCAAATGTATTAGCTGCAAAGGCCCTCATAGATTGGATAAAAAGTCTAAATGTCCATCATACAAACAAAGGGCTGTCCCTCTAAAAATCACCAAAGAAAGCGTAAATCACCTTACGCTTTTGCCACTATGGAGGCCAGAGCAATACAAAGTCAAATCCCAAACACCCGTGACAGAAAAGAACCTCTGGTACCTATTCCCATTGATGTCAATCAATCAAGTACCCCTTGAGCAGACAGCACTCCCCATTGTTCCCTTCACCAAGCCTTAAGGGAAACAAAAATAGGAAAAAATCGAACCCAAACAAAGGGTAATCTCCCCTTTGCATCAACGAGAACAATTACCCCCCATTAATACCCTTGTCAGGGAAAGAATATAGGCAAAAAGTGTCAACCCAATCCCCTAACAGTGATATGTGCCTCCCTAAATCTGATATGTGCCTCTTTATGCGCAACATGTTAGCCCTGGAAAAAGTCACCCTACCACCCTAGCAGAAGTTGGATATTGCCAGTGAGATTGTCTCAACCTATCTCTCAAAAGAAATACTTGCCCAGGTTGAAGCCTGCTTTACCCAAATTATGAATAAGTACCAACAATCCTGTTCAGCTCAGATCCAAAAAAACTGGCCACTGACAGGGGGCTGTCAGCCCAACTAACAGTTCCCTTGTCTTTGTCTACTGTTTATCCCAAAAATTTATCAATATATTTTTTTTCCAGCTCAAATAATTCACAACACAACTTAAGTAAGGATAAAGTATTATCAAGTATTCATAGTGGAGAACCATCAGATAGTTCCACTTTTGAATCTTGCAAGTTGGAACTTAATAATATTGGTGATGCCCATATTGAAAATAAAAACAGACTATCTGTGCTTTACAGTAATGTGACTTGCATCACCACAAAAATAGATGAAATAAAAACTGTAGTGACAGCAAGACCTGAAGTGAGTGTCTTTGCCTTCACTGAAGTTAAACCAAAGAATACTTCAGTGCCACTGACTGATGTACAGATCACTGGATTCAGAATAATTTCAAACCTGTTGAAACTGGAAAGAAGAGGAATTGTCCTGTACATCAATTCATCACTGAAGGTAGGAGACCTTTATCTTGGTTCTCAGTATGAGCTGTGGGTAGAGCAGGTCTGGAT
Source organism: Artemia sp. Kazakhstan ARC1039 (assembly GCA_029168905.1). Taxonomy (NCBI): domain Eukaryota; kingdom Metazoa; phylum Arthropoda; class Branchiopoda; order Anostraca; family Artemiidae; genus Artemia; species Artemia sp. Kazakhstan ARC1039. The sequence continues at coordinate 13,733 of JAQQPU010002104.1, read as the reverse complement.
AAAAATTGATCTAAAGGGTCACCCCTTACTTATAGGTTGTATTTATATAAGCCTAAGCTCTCCCTTTCAGAAAGATTCGCACCTTGTGATTGCAAATTCTATAAGTTCAGTGATGAGCCATCCTTGCCATAATATAGTAATTGTTGGAGACTTCAACCTGCCTCGGATTCAATGGGTTAGTGGTTATGCCACTACAAGAGATAACAATGATGAGGTTGGCCCATTCCTTGAGTGCCTACAAGATCATTCATTGTATCAGACAATCAATTTCTTGACTAGGTACAGAGAGGGCCAGAACCCATCTCTCCTGGATCTCCTATTTGTCAAAGATTAGGAGGCAATCCAAAGTATAGACCCAGAGCCACCTTTTGGTGCAAGCAACCATATAGCCATAACTTGTTGACTAAAGACGTATCTGCAGACAAACAATTATAGTAAGCATGTGTATACAAACTATAACAAGGTCAGGCAAGATTTAGCTAATGTAGAGAGAGCTTGGCTTGAGACAAAAAGGGTCCTCAGTAAGACAACTGCAAAACGCACAACAACCACTTGGAAACAAAGACCATAAACACTTCCTTTCATCACATGAGAAATCAAGCTAGCAGTCCAAAAGAAAAAGAAGTTCTGGAGAAGGTACAAGGATGTCCCAAGACAGGCAAATCATGACAAATTCAAAACAAAGTCCACTACCTTACAAGAGAAGTTACTAGAAAGTATGAGGAGTCTTTAGCATCAGCATCAAGAACAAATCTGAAGATATTTTGGAAGTATGCCTCCCCTCAAAAGCCTGGAAGACATTCAGTAACTGAACTCTCAATTAATGGGAATACCGTAAGCAGCCCTGGAGATATAGCTGAAGCTTTGAACCAGCAGTTCAAGTCAGTTTTTACACCTCCAGAAGATGTCCCCTTGCCATAGATTCTGGAATATAATATTCAGAAAACTGATGCAAATTATTACAGTCAACACTTTGGATGTGGAATCACAGCTCAAATAATTGAACCCAAATAAGTCAGTTGGTCCTGATGGAGTTCACCCTTGGACTTTGAAAGAGGCTCATACAGAGTTCGCCCTCCCCCTAGCAAAACTGTTCCAAAAGTCTCTTGATACCAAACAAGTCCCTCAAGATTGGCAAAATACAAATATTACATCTGTTCACAAGGGTGGAAGCAGGATCCATGCTGCCAATTACCAACCCATTAATATTACCCTAAACACAAAATCCTCAAAAGCCATTGTAAATACTGCTGTTATGAAACATCTGATTGACAACAAATTACTTATTGATAGCCAACATGGATTCAGATCTGGATGCTAAGTTGAGACAAATCTTATTGATGCATATGAATATGTCACCAAACTGCTAGAGCTGGATATCCCTGCTGATATGATCCTATTAGACTTTGCAAAGGCTTTTGACAAAGTTTGCCATCACCATTTGGAGGCAAAACTCTTAGCTACCAGGATATATGTGGAGGTTATTGAATGGGTGATGCAGTTCCTCTCAGGAAAAAAGCAGAGGGTTAAAGTGTTTGGGGATAAGGGGCAAGAATTCCTCTCAGAAGTTGCTGGAGTTGATAGTGGCATGCTCCAGGGAACAATCTTGGGCCCAAGACTTTTCAATATTTTCATTAATGATACTCCATGGGCTGTAAGAAATAAGATGAGCATTTATGCCAACAATTCAAAGCATATTGGGCCTGAAGAGTTGACAGCAACAAGACCCACCATACAAGAAGACCTGGATTCACTTTTCCTTTGGGCCTGCCACTGGAAGCTTGAGTTTAACATTCAGAAATGCAAGACAATTCATTTTTTGAAAAAGAATGAGAAGTGGCAGTACCATATGAATGGAGGGGATGGCTCTAGGCAATTGATTGGCTCTTCAGCAGCTGAAAAACATTTGGGAATAGTCATCAATGAAGAATTAAAATTCAACAAACACACAAATAACAGTTACCAAAGCATCTCAGACCCTTGGAATAACTAAGCATACAGTACATAGCAGATCATCCAGTCATGACTAAGCTGTACAAGGATCTTGTGCAACCATTGCTGGGATTTGGGATGTGTGTTGCCACACCCTATTTCCGTACACCTATTTTCTGTCGGTCATAAGGATGACCAACAGAAAATAGACTCTGTTCAATGGCATGCAACCAAAGCTGTTGATGGATGAAAGAACCTTGACTATCCATCTTGCCTGAACAAACTACAGCTCCTAACACTTATCTACAGACAACTGAGGGTTGATGTCATCATGGGTTACAAGCTACTGCATGCCAATTCCTCTTCTCAGAAGCATTTCCAACTTGACAAATCATCCAGGACTAGAGGACATAGTAAGAAGCTGCTCCAAAAGAGAGCTCACAGCAGACTCTGCAACCAATATTTCTCCAATAGAGTAGTGGCCCCCTGGAACAGTCTTCCCAATGCAGCTGTCAACACTTCCTCTGTCAATGCATTCAAGATTGCCATTGATAAAAATTGGTCTACCAAACCATGGAAAACAGAGTGGGATGTCCCCAAACCAATGGCTCCCCATCATCACTGACCAGCAACTCAACAGGATTTTTTCTTATTTCACTGGACAATGCAATTTAAGGTAAGGTAAAACTTATCTTGCAAGAATTCAGAGGGATATAGACCTGTTTTGTATGTAATCTTCCAAGCCCTGAAAATAAGGAAAAGGTTGACATAGTAGTTTGGCAGTTTCTTGTATGGTATATTTTTAATCATGTATTCTTTCCTGAAAATTCTATTCCCCTAGTAATTTCAAACAGGCAAATTAATTTTCCAGATAACAAGACACCCCTAAACTTAAATTGTATCTTTTGTTTTTGTTAATATAGCCTCAATTTCCTGATGAAGAGAATGGTCTCTAAACTGATACCAAATAACTGAAAGTTTTATTCACTCACCTCAACTACCCACCAAAATAGGTAGAAGGCCCTCAAGAGAGCTTTACATTGTAGATGATAAAAATCCCAGGGATATTCAACAAGGCCAAGGGCTATTTCTGACCTTATTAGTAGGGAATTGGCTCTAATACTTTCAAATGGTAACAATTATAATGTTTGTGAAGGGCATTAAGAAGATATGTCAAGAGGTTAGCTATACTCAAACCTCAGCAAGCAAATTAATTGATGTAGCCTGTGCATTGGATTGAAGATGCTTCTTGACTACCAGCATCCATGCCTTAGAGTGCATTGCTAAAGGTGATTTCAAACTCTGGGTTCTGTATAACCAAGCTGTGATCAAACCCACAGTACTACAACAGGACAAAATCAATTAATGCTGAGTTCTATTGATTTAAGATCATCTCTCAACTCCAAAGACCTTTTAACCAAATTCCTAGTGGGGTGTGTTCTCTTTCTTCAATTTGAAGTAAACTCTCAACTGCACTTAAATTAAAGGACAATACTATGTACAATTTTATAGATAGGCAATAGCATTAGCCCACACCTTTTAAAGTTTATCAATCTTGCACTAAAATACAAATATTAGTTCAATTATTGACAATAAATCACTATTCCATGTTAGATGATTTAGCCTACCTGCAACTGTAAACAGTAAAATTCTACTTTAGCTACTTTTGGCTATCTTCTAAAAGGGTTAGGTTAGGAAAATGAAACTTTGGGGATGGATCTATAGGCTAAAATATTTCCAGGGATAGTATTTTGAAGTACCTACCTCCACTCCTTCTCTCTATAGAGGGCCCTGACCTTTGATGACCTTTAAACATCTGTGTGTTATAAAAGTGAAACCTTGCAAAATAGATCTTCTTCTTAAATGAAGTAAAAAATTGTTTTCAGCTTCACAACTTTGCTCAATCCTGATTTGTAAGGTTTTAAAGATATGCAAACACATTTCCTAAATTTTGAAAAAAAAACATTGATATGGCTTAAAATTCTACTTAAATAACAGGAATTGCATTTTCAGAACTAAAGCCATAGAAAGGAAACTGATAACTGAAAATTAAGGTAAAATTTTGTTTTGTGAAAATTTCAATAGGCATAGACGTGTCATGTAGGCTAGGCAAATTTCAGGACCCTCTAGAGGGATAATGAGTGGAGGTAGGTACTTCAAATGGTAAATTTCTACCAAATCATATTATTGACTTATGCATAAAGTGAATAGGCCTATACCACTTGATGCCTTTTTTTATGCTGATTATGAATATAGTAATCATTTCTATTGGAAATGAATTTCAGCCCCCCCCCCTCTATATATACCAATTCAGGGTATATACCTTCTACAACCTAACCTAACCCTGAATTGGCATATGTATAGGGGGAGGGGGCTGAAATTCATTTTCAATAGCCTAGAGATGATTATTATATTTGTAATCAGCATAAAAAAGGCATCAAATGATGCATTCACTTTATTCCTAACTCAATAATATGATTTGGTAGAAATTTACCAAAATTCATTTCTGACAGAAATGATGATTATATTTGTAATCAGCGTAAAAAAGGCATCAAATGGCATATTCACTTTATTCCTGACTCAATAATACGATTTGGTAGAAATTTACCCTTCAAACTGCCTTCCCAGGACATACTTTAGCCTGTAGACCATCCATGAAAATTTCATTTTCCTAATCTAACCACTTTCCAAGATAGCCAAAGGTAGCAAAAGCAGAATTTTACCTTGTAAAACATTTGATGTGAAAAAATAAGCCTGAATCTTCCATCTAGGCTATAATTTTCATATGATGGACAATAAAAGAAAATATTGTTCAATAGGCCTATTTCATTTATTCCACTAGGCCTATCACAATAAAGAGTTCACCACTAAAATGTCCCATGCAGCCTAGCTACCTGTGTCATATGATAATGGTTGATTGTCGTCCTCTTCCTCTGTCATATGATTACCCGTCCTCTCTTGTCTGGTGACCCTAGGACGTCTTCCTTTGTGTTAGTTGATTCATATAAAGTTCTCGCCTTGAGTTTTTGAATTGTTTTGCTCTACATATGTGTTGAAATTGGATGTCAAATGTGATGCTGTTGCATAGGATTTGACGTGTTAGCCCAATAGTTTACATCACTCGATTATTCTGCGCCTTCTGTAATCACAAACTTGCTTGGGTGTCACTTCAGTCAATAGTCACTGAACCAGATCATGTATCATTTTCTTGCTACTGGTAGGGGCTTATTCACCTGCAGCAAATGCCTACGTTGGGAAACGGGAATCCGAATAATGTAGCTGTGCTTTGTCGAACGTGAAAACAATGTTAAAGGCTCTATGAAAGCAATTTGGTTCTTTTAAAAAAATGAATCTCTGGCACGCAAGTAACGTCTGGCGTGTAGGTAACATACTCGACTATAGTTTTTCAAATCTAATTCTGGGTAAATCCTTTTAGCACTAAAAGACCATCTTTCTGCTTTTGCCTTGCCGACAGTTATATCAATGACTGCCAGAGTGCTCCCACACTCAGGAATTGCACACTTTCTATTTGCAGGCATTTTATCTTGATTTCTAAATTTGAATGTCTTTGCCGATATTACCGATACTTTTCTCAATACTAAGAAAATAGGCCTCGTTTATTTTTCTAATTGGGTCATGAATAAATTAATTTCTCCCAAAACCTCAATAACTTCATGAATCTTGAGCTTTGAAACATGAGACTATCGGCTTTCTGAATTAAAAAGGCCTAAAAATGTTATCTTATGAAGACCCAAATTGCTTTCATTGAGCCTTTAACAATGAAAGCACCAAAACTTTGAAACAGTTAATTAACGAATGTGATCCAGTTAATGGTCCAGCCTCAGCTTTGGATAATATTTTTGATGGCCCTTTTCAACAATGTTGATTTTACCTTAAGTTAACAGGAGAAAATTCGGAACAGAAATATCAGAATTTTCAGACATCTTTAACACACATTTATTCTTGTGTTTTTCACAAGGTTTCCAACACCTATTTCCTCACGGTTTATTTTAGATTATGGGGGTTGAGGGGCAGTCACCTCGGGTACAGAAAGTTTAGGGGTGCAAATTTGAAATAAATAATATAGCATTTATAACTACTTTGTAGTATTTGAAATTTTATCTTTATTAAATAAAGTTGGGGTCATAGTTGGCACGAAGTTACTTTCGTACTGTAGATTTTATATAATAACAATTAATAAATCAACGTGCTGTGCACTGGGACTATAAACTCCAAATATGCAGCTCATTTTTATTGTGCCAGAAGGTGTGGATTATAGACAGTTCAACCTTCATGCACGCAATGAAGTATGCATTGTTCTTACTCTTAATGCTTACCATATTGTTTCGTTAAATGAAATTGTTGCAAAAGAACTTGGTAAAAATTTAGTCAGTTTAAAAATCTCAGCCACCGTCTGGAGCCCTTAAACTAACCATTGTGTTATCCATCTAGAATACCCGAATATTCCGTGAGTATGCCAAAGAAAAGACCTTATGCAAGTTTTCATGGCTAACACGGCTTGAATTGATGCAGTATCTTATCGTTTTTGACCTGAACCTTTGTCAGATAGTTTTTAATATTTTACATTTTCATGGATGACTTTTACAATAACATCTTGTTGATATTTTATTCAAGTTGAACATGATCGCATTCAATGGATAAAATTTAATAAATTTAATAGGAAAACTATTTTAGCCGATCAATACATAGGTACCATCCAGCTTATCAACGAATTAGCTGCGAAACAGAAAACTGTTGTTGGTGAAAAAATAATACTACCGTTCTCGTTCACCAGATCAAGGCGCCTACTATACAGAGCATTTTACCGATGCAATGGCTATTGCTCTGGTTTATCAGACTTCATCATCACTATGACTTGTAATCCTGATTGGAAATTTGTTGAAAATTAAAGAAGCAATCAATGCGTATTATACCTGATGATGATGATGTTACCATAGAGTAGTCTACTCAAGATAGTCCCGATCTCGTCAATCGAATTGCAGAACATATTTTGATGGAATAAGCAATAATTTGGATAAAAACAAAAATTAGGAAAGGTTACCAAACATGTGCATACAACCTAATTTCATAAGCCTTGACTACCACTTTTATCTGCTGCACATCATGGATTATGATGATTAAAACCAGAGTCTAATACAAATTAATGATCTAATTTCAGGTGAAATTGCAAAACTTCCTATCCTGTTTTTAAAGAACTAATGTTAAAGAGGATAATCCATGTGGAGTGGAGCTAAATCCAGACATCAGATGCACGATGAATAAAAATGGAAAATTACAGTACCACTTCGGTTTTCCAATGCAATCGAAAGAAGTTATACTTCTAGGGGATGATGAAAAAAGCAAAGTATTTTTTTTGTCGTTATCGCTGTAGATTGGACCAGTGCAATCGAGAAAAATCCCATCAATGTAATTAAAATAATCTTAGTCAACTTGACAATTTTCAATTATCGCTCTGGTATTATTATATTCTGTCTCCGGCAGATTATTTTATGAATCACTTATTCTTTTCACACCCTTCCCTTACTCGCTTCTTCGTCAACTCATTTTGGAGCGTAAAAGAGCTAAATTTTGAGTAGGATTACAAATCTTTTTTATAGCAAATAACCTTAAAAAAATACTAAATTTAAAAGTATTTATAGCTGATCATTTTTAAAGAATTAGTAGAGTATACTATTAACCTTTGATGACGGGATGATTTAACTTTATGTATATTTTTTTGGTATTATATTTGAAATTTGCCAAGGTGGGGTAGCCTCCTTTATCCCTCTCCTGCTCTATGTTATGAGATGTTTTTGGTTTATCTTTCTTTACTTATAATTTTATCTTTATTTTTGGTGGATATAAGATTGAAGTAATAATAGTTAGACTTCTTTTCAAACCGAGCTCCCTGTTGGCTTTATTCAATTATTTGCTTGTTTATTTTGTGTGAAATAAAAATCTTGAATCTTGAAAAAGATGTTTGAAATGATGGCAGTATAGGTCTGTTGTATAAATACATCCACGAAGGACATGATTGTGCATCGATAAAGGTTGTGGAAAATCAACGGAGTAAGTTTTACATTGAGGCTGACATCTATGGGGAAGTCCGCTGCATTACAACAACTGAACGCCGCTGGTAACTATTTAACCACAATATCTATAGAAAAAATCATGTCGTTCAATGCTTGAATTTTTATTTACGTGGTAAATGAAACTCAGAGAGGAAAGAAACTAACAAAATGAAAAATAAAATAAAAAAAGGTGAAAAAACAAGGATTTTGTCAGCCAGTGGCGAGCCATGAAGAAGAAGAAATAAGCAAATATTTCGACAAGGACCTCCGCCGAGTCGTCCTCAGTGCTAAACAAAAAAAAAAGAAAAGAAATCAACCAAAGATAGGTTGGTTTCTTTTTCTTTTCTTTTGTTTAGCACTGAGGATGACTCGGCAGAGTTTCTTCTTCTTCTATTTCACAGCAGGCGGGCTTTTCAGCTGATACTGTTTAGCCCTTTTTCTTTTGCTTCACTCTGTGGGCTACAGAGCTATTGGCTTGGTTGTCTCTTATTCATTAGATATTCTCATATATCTTTCAGTAGATCTTTCGACTCAAGTAGTTCAAATATAAGATGATAGATATCGATTTCTGTGCTCCGTGTGCAGGTATAGTCGGCTAGGCTCTTGGCTGTTAGTGAGATTTTGTGGTGTTTGAAGCACTTTAACAGTTTACAATGCAAGGTATGCTGTGCAGACGTCAGCAGACGGAGGTCCTTGTCGAAATGTTTGCCTATTTCTTCTTCTTCATGGTTCGCCACTGGCTGACAAAATCCTCGTGTTTTCACCTTTTTTGATTTTATCTTTCGTTTGTTAGTTTCTTTCCTCTCTGAGTTTCATTTGCCATGTATAACCAGTGTGGTCTAGGAATGTATTTACATTTATGTGGTCAATACCAAATGCAAGATAATAATCAAGCTCAAGAAAACTGGGTAGAAATTGGACAGCAAAGTTTAGTGTTAAAGTGCACTTTTAACACAACAAGGCGTTTAAGCAGATGCGAACAAATCAGAATTACTACTATTGTTGACATATGCTTGAACATTTCAAATGGAATGGAAAAACAAGTACATGAGAAACGAATCCATCTATCGTATGTCATTGTTTGAATAAAGGATTTTTGTCATTGGTCGAATGTTTGTCATTTGTCGTGTGTCATTGGTAGAATAAGAATGTTTTCATTTTCGAGTACTTTTCTGTACAAAAAGGATACAGCAAACTTTGAAGATCTCCTTACTATGAATAGGTTCATCATGCGACACAAAAGCAAACATGCCTAGCTTATGGCGATGCATTCAGCGATAAACAGTGGGCAGCAAACGGAGGTCCTTGTCGAAATATTTGCCTATTTCTTCTTCTTCATGGTTCACCACTGGCTGATAGAATCCTCGTGTTTTCACCTTTTTTGATTTTATCTTTCATTTGTTAGTTTCTTTCCTCTCTGAGTTTCATTTGCCATGTATAGCCAGTGTGGTCTAAGAATGTATTTACATTTATGTGGTCAATACCAAATGCAAGATAATAACCAAGCTCAAGAAAACTGGGTAGAAATTGGACAGCAAAGTTTAGTGTTAAAGTGCACTTTTAACACAACAAGGCGTTTAAGCAGATGCGAACAAATCAGAATTACTACTATTGTTGACATATGCCTGAACATTTCAAATGGAATGGAAAAACAAGTACATGAGAAACGATTCCATCTATCGTATGTCATTGTTTGAATAAAGGATTTTTGTCATTGGTCGAATGTTCGTCATTTGTCGTGTGTCATTGGTAGAATAAGAATATTTTTATTTTCGAGTACTCTGAACAAAAAGGATACAGCAAACTTTGAAGATCTCCTTACTATGAATAGGTTCATCATGCGACACAAAAGCAAACATGCCTAGCTTATGGCGATGCATTCAGCGATAAACAGTGGGTAGACGTTATTATGACATAACTTGAATTACTATTCAAGAATTGCTAAATTCTTATTATTATGGCATTATATTTTGGATTACATAAGGCACTCGAATTATCTACACCAAAAGTTCGAACTGGAGTCTTACGCTAAGATAATTATACTTTTTTAATTATTCAGATATTTTTCTACGTTAGAAGTTCAAGTAAACTCTTCCAACTGTAAACCAAAGGTTTACAGTTGAAGTGTAAGTGGCTTACGGCATCGTTACTCATAATTAATTTGTACAGCGATCCCAAAAAGGGAGCATCAGTTTAGGCTTCAAACTGGAAACATCTTTGTGTAAATTATGATAAATTCTGCTGTTTATATGTATAACCAAACTTTTTAATCATATTTCGCAGAAGGAACCCTGTTATTTTCCAGCACTCTACTCTAGACATTTATATTCATTAACACTAAGATTTTCCAGTTTCTTTTAGTTTGAAATCTAAACCCTGGGTTAATTATTTAACAGAACTATTTAAGTTTTCTGAGTTGGATGTGCTTACATTGAATGAAACGTGGCTTCGTAATCATAAAATGACTCTACTTGAAATTGACAGTTATGACTGTGTAAGCAGAATAGAGGATCACGATTACATTGTGGATTGGCTTTATGTTGCAGGAAGAATATTACAATGAAAATATAAATGATTATTGCAGTATTACAATAAAAATGATCTACGTTTGAATAAAGAGATGGTTTTTGAATGAATGGTGGTTGAACTTTGTAAGTCAGGAAAATTTTTCTTTGTGGTGGTTGTTTATCGACCTCCATTTGGAAATATGCAGTAAGTTACTGATTTGCTGGAGCAGCAAATGAGCAACTTGTTAGGTTCAAATCACCCATGCTTTGTTTGTGGAGACTTAAATCTTGATCTATTTTCAGTAAATGTAAACCCAAGAGTTAGAGGTTTTTTAAGTACTATGTTGGGTTACGGTTTAAGACCGACAGTTAATATATGTAGTCGAGTGACTTTGCTCTCTAAATGACATTTGGATACTATATTTGTTAACGTGAAGTATTATTTTTCTGATATTATTTTGAATGATGTTTCTGACCATTTTGATGTTCTAGTTGTTATTAGAGAGTTTGGTATTCTTACAGCTGTGAATATACCAGCACAAATTTCTGCATTGAAAATGGATGCTAAGGCTCTTAATATATTCAGAAGAAAATTAAAGAACAATCAATTTAACTTTTTAGAAAGTAGTGATCTGCAAGTGAGTGAAAAGTTTTCATTGCGGTATTCAGAAATAACTAAATTACTAAAAGAAAGCTGTACAGTTATTCAAAAGCCGGCTTTTCATGTTACCCCTAGAAAACCCTGTGTTACTAGAGGACCGATGAAGGCCATATCTCGAGAAAGCCTTATTATAACTTACCTAAATTGTAAAAATAGCAAAGGCTTATTATAACCTAACTAAATTGTAAAAAATACCAAAGCCTTATTATAACCAAATTAAACTGTAAAAATAGCAAAGCCTTATTATGATCTTTGCGTAAAGATAACAAATCTAAAATTGTGAAATCTGATTTGAGCAAGAGATACCATTGACACAACAAGGTACAAAATGGTCCATAAATTGCAAATAAACCAGTCTGTTTCAAATCAGATTCAACGCTAAAATATTATGTGATAATATCACTTGATCAAAATTACATCAAAAAAGGGGTTTTTTGAACATAATGGAAGTGGTAACCGTCATTTTTAAACAAAGGACTATTATTGGCCTAAGAACAAAATGGGAGATTGTAAAAAAAACTGGTCTCTAGCCAATGGGAGACAAGAATGACAAAATAAGACAAACCATAAAATAATGATTTTTAGGGAAGACAAGGGTAGTTTGTTTTTGGAACCAAGAATGAGTAAGTGTTTTCTTTATAATTAGGATAAAAGCTACCACTAGGTCTGTCTCAATTTCCCTTTGAGAATAATACTGAGATAAGAAAAAAACTTCTGAAAGATTTCTGTCACCTGAACTAAACCAAGCCATATACTAAATTAATTTAATACTTACATTGGAGACATAAACTAATACTGGAGTCAGAGCAGAACTTCCCATTAGAGGAATGTCGATAGACTTATAAGGGGTTTATTAATTAAAGGATGCGTAATCTAACTAAAACAGATTAGCAGCAGAGAAATACGCGCACAAATAGCTTAGGAATCTAGAAATTTTATTGTATTTTGGGATTTGGGTTTATAATTCGGTTAGAGTATATTAGTTAACCAAGGCTTTGGCACTCTAGACAAAGTACAGCATTTTTAAGGATTAAAATAGAAATAAAATTAGTTTCGTCCCAGAAACTAGAACTTGTGAATAACCTAAGATTTAGCTAAAAGAAAACCCCCTTAACCTTAAAGAATAGATTAAAGAGCTTTGTGCCTCCTCCTTCCAGCTTAGTGACCCTTGGAACTTGCATGGCATTTATCAAAATCTTCTATATAAGAAGATTGGAACTATGGGACAATAACAATATTCCTTTCTTGTGTATTTTCTGACGTTTATACGAAGGGGGACTACATTTCTCTTATTTTTGCCACTCTTGCATTTATTAAGCCCGTGCCAATGTTTATATAAAGGCGACCTTGATGTTTTATAGATAGGAAAGGGAAGAAATGGGCATAAGTTGTCAGATTAAGAATTTCAATCTCTTTCCGTCCATATAGATTAAATTTTCTCTGATAAAGTTAGAGTTTATCAAAGTCCTAAAAAAATTAACCTCTTTTTCAAGATATAAACATAAGAACTTGGTTTAGTTTAAACAAATAATTTGAGACCTAATAAAAAGGGTTATTCCTAGTTTCCGAGAAACAAGAATTTGAAGCAAAGAATTTTAATTACCTTGGTACCCAAGTCTTGTCTAATTATTTAAGATTAACACTTACAATTAGAAGTATTGACAGCCTATAAATCAATTACTCCTTTTTTTTCAGTAAACAACGAGGAGTAAACAACAGCTGACCTAGAAGAGGTGTCAGATGAATTAAGAATCATTAGAAATAGAACATTTTTCCTTTTATTCTATTTTACAATAAATATCAGTTGTCACTGGATTCTGAGTACCGATCTTACAAACGCTTCAGTTATAACACGGTACCTCATTTTGGCTCTGATAAGTAGGGGTAACCTTACAACTGGTGACAACGGTACTCATGTTCAGTGCAACTTTCGTTTAAGGGGGGGGGGGGAGGGAGGAGGTTAAAATTAGTTCTCTGTTCCTCCCAAGAAGGTGTGTGTTCAGTTTTTCCAATGATTATTGTCAAAGCCTATCAGAGACAGAAAAGTTTGAGAAAGTGTTCATTAATGAATTTTTTTTTAAAATAACTTGACTTAGATGATCGCGAATCTAACAAAAACCCAGAAATTCTATTTGTTGCCTTGAAATAAGAACTGACTTTCTCAGGTGAATCACAAACCCCAGTTCTGATGGTAATTTCTCTGTTTCATAGACATTGTTTTGACATTCTAAATAGACCTTCACATAAGGAGAGAATCATCCAAATACGAAGATAATTTCTTAAACCACATTGGCCTGACATCACATAAAGAAAGAAAAACGAGTAAAAATGGGGTTTTTATAGGCCAAATGAAGATACTGAAAAAACGATGCGAATATTTCGAGAGGACAAACGCCTCTCTTCTTCAGCGCGAAACGAAACGATGTATCAATAAAAGCCAAAAATTAAAAGAATTAAAACCAAATACCTAACAACCATAAAGGCGAGTTATTCGCCAATATCCGCGATTTGCACAAAATCCAAAAAATATGATCTGCCATCGACGGATACTAGCGAACAACA
>JAQQPU010002103.1:39236-71974 GCA_029168905.1 Artemia sp. Kazakhstan ARC1039 | reverse complement strand
AAACTGCTACGAAGGTTTAAGAAATTCATGATTTGAACATTGATTCAAGGTGCAATAGGATTAAATTTGGACCGTTCTAAATGATTTTGCGGGATTGGACATCCCGTAAAGAAAAACATCTACAACGTCCAAGCAACGTACTAAACATTACTTTACATGCCTTCAGGTGCCCCAAACCAAACATGTCTACAATAGTTTTACAGGCGGGAGGGTAAATCCAAGAGAATTTATGGGCCGTAAGAAAATTTGTTCTTTTGTCGAATACCGTGCACACGTTTGGATTCCCTCTCTTTCCCCATCTCAATATATAAATATTTTTGCGATTCAAAGGATTTTTATGATTTATCGAAAGAATTAGTTATTTTCATATTTTCCTACTATTCTTAGGAGGTATCTACCCGGTCCGAGCCTCTCCCACCCTCCCTAGTAGCTCCACACGCCTGCTTATTGATTAAAGATGTGTACAAATTTTCAAAACTTACTATTGGGAGGATCCTACAACTCCGCATCTCCTGTTGCTGCGTGTCGTATTTTTCTTACCTTTCCGTGAGTCCAGCTTTATCTTTGACTACATAAGATAAACCATGCATAGATGTCGATGAGAAGAAATCCTGAATCCAATCACTGAAACAAAGTTTCTTCTTCTTTTTCTTCAAAACTGGCACATCATTTTTGAAAATTGTTGGTATTTGTCCCACCTTCATTGAAGGATATATACTATCTTTTTTAAACTCCGCAGGATATCTCATATTCATGGCAACGTTCATTGAGAGACTGTTGGTCGATCTTTGGTTTCATTAAAAATACTTTCTTAAGGGCTCTGTCGAAGTGGGTGTTAATTTATTATTAGTTTTGATTGTCAGATGAAGCTTAATTTGAGGTGGAGACGACAGCTAGTGACCGAATTGTTTGTTTTTTATAATGAATGCTCATTAGTAGCTTTAAGATAATTATCCACCTGCTTTTATTCAGAGGGGAAAACAAGGTCCAAAAACAGAAGGAATACTCTTTTTTTATATATATAATTTACGGTATGGTAGAAAATTTCCTGGTCATAGCAATCATGGTTATGCTCTGGGAGGAAGCTGACCTGGGATCCAGGTGATACAATATGCTACAAAATACAATATAAATTACAAGGCAGTGGCGTCAATGAGAGGAGGGAGGGGTATTTTCCAACCATGATTTTGCCCCTCCCCCCTTTATGAAAAATAATTTTTATAGTATTTTCCTTGAAAATTTCTTTCGGTACTTGTGTCTCATAGTGAAGTTCGGTTAACGTTAATGAAATAAAATAAAATATAATGAAAATATGATATTTTATCAACAAAATTATGAAAACTACAACTAAGATATATGCGCCCAGAACACAGAAATGTTACATGGCCAAGTTGTACACTTCCAAAAAGGGTCTTTATCGAAAGAGTATAAAGTCATGCTGTATCCATTGACGCACTGTTTTGTTTTGGGCAACGCCCCCTTATTCTGGCAAATTCTAATTGCCTCTTCTTCAGTCCTTGGCAAATTCCAAATTTTATTTTAACATCCATGGTACGACACTTTCCTATCAACGATCTGAATGAATTTCACCCCATCGTCTCAAAACCGGTTCTTAACCAAACTTCACTTCTCGACAGAACTTGAGTGTGGTGGCTATAAAACACAAGTACCTTTCTTTTTCGGTAAATCTATTAAGAAAAAAAAACAGTCAAATTGCCCCCTTGCTCCCATGAGAAAAAAGGGAGTTCAAGTAAGTTTTTCTTTACTCCCAAAAATATTAAATTACCAAAAAGAACCAAAATAAAAAAATAATGTAAAGATAGAGCATACAGAACTAGAAAAATTATGAGAAATTAGAAATATAACACAGTATTATTACTCGTGTTAATCAGTGTAGAAGGGTGTCTTAAAGGGCCAAAAACAGTAATGGGAATACTTCAATTTTGGGTAGTAACGTTAATAACGTGAGCTTGGACACATAACTGAATGGCTATTGGCTTGGAACGAGAGTAGGGCATGGCCTCTTTTAATCTTCTTCGGGTACTTATCTGTTATTAGGTTCTAGGCGTCTACCCCCCCGGGGTCCCCTCGAGTAAAATACCACCCCCCCCCCACCGCGGAAAATACCCTCCCCCCGGTAAATACCCCTCGTGGACAATAAGGCTTTCCAAATTGGAGAATTTTATTTGATTTTTTTTTCCTATAGGGGGAAGGAACTTTGTTACTTGTTTATTAGACGCCACTCACTCAAGGCTACGCTGTGTAAAACTCGAGAACAAACCGGTTTCTTCGTTACTTTAGACACGTATTTTGGCCACATATTTGCACATTGGGGGGGGGGGGGGGTAAGGTATAGCGGGTCTTCATGCAAAAAGTGTTAGGTACAAAAATTCCGCATATTATGAAGTAAGAATTGTTTTCTGACTTCGAACTGACCGCCCCCCCCCTAAGTGCAAATATATAGCCCAAATTATATAGTTTCCATCTATTATGTCACTTGTCTTTGTCTTGTCTCACACTAAGCTGAAAGAAACTAAAGCAGAAACCGATTTGTTCTCGAGTTTAACACAGCATAAACTTGAGTGAGTGGTGTATAATACACAAGTACTAAAATTCCTTCCTTCTACGGAGAAAAAACTCAAATAAAACTTTAGAATTTGAAGAGCCTCATTTTTCACGGGGGGAAGGGGTATTTTCCGGTGGGTATTTTCCACGAGAGTATTTTCCAAGGGGTATTTTACGCGAGGGAAGGGGGGTATTTCCCATGGTGGGGTGGGGGTACTTTCCGGGGGTATTTTCCGCACGGGGGGTGTTTTCCGCAGAGGGTTATTTTCCAAGGGGGGATATTTTCGGAGGTTTTTTTTCTGCGTGGGGGGGAGGTTGAACGCCAGCCACCGTGTTATAGGTACAACAGTCAACAATTACGCTGTGTAAAACTTGAGAACAAAAACGGTTTCATCTGTCTGTATTAAGAGACAATTAGCATACGCTCAGTGAAAAACAAAGGGAAGGTGACAGAATACATTGGACTTATATAACTAGGACTTATATTAATATAAATATAATTATATATTTATATTATTTACACATTAGGGGGTGGTGGTAAAGTATTTGGACAGCGTGAAGTTAAAAAACAATTCTTACTTCATAATATGCAGATTAATTTTAGTTCACACATTTTGCATGAAGACCCGCTATAGTTTTCCCCCACCCATAATGTGCAAATATATAGCCCAAATTTGTTTCTAAAGTATTATATTTTCATCATGTTTTAGTATTTTTGATTATGATTAACCTAACTTTAGTTCTTGAGTGTTGTTGTTATAACAGATAAGTACCTTTCTTCTTACTATTTATCAACGTTCAATTCAAAGTCTTTACATTCTGGGCATTTTCTTTATTGACAATCCATTAACAAGGTTGCCATTTGTAGCCCGAAATTGCTAAATGTAGCACTATTTCATCATATGTAGCGCTGTAACACATGCTAAATTGAACGTAGCTCTTTTTTCTTACATATCAGATTATAGCACTTTCGTGCTGCAATTTTTCTTTTTAAGGGGGAACGGAGAGAAAACTTTTCTTTCATGTTAAATATTTTTAATTGGAAATTGAAAGGGCCATTTTTAATAGTCAAAAGTTATTGGAGGGCAACAAGTTTAAATATTTTAAATATTACTTACCAGATCAAGGGGGAGCGAGGGGGCACGAGCCTCCCTAGCATAGTCTAAAGTAGTGTTTTTTTATTTAATTAACGCAAGTTTGCGTTAAATATACTTACAAGCTTCGGTCTGGAGGGGGTAGTTGCCCTCCTACCCCATAGAAAATTAGGCTACGCCCCTGCCTCATCATGGAAATTATATTCCAAGATTTAATTATTTATCTTCTGCTGCTTGTTTGGATCGTGTTAAATATCGTGTTAAAGATCGTGTTAAGATCGTGTTTAATTCATGTTAAATATTTTTTAAGCTTGTCCAGCAACAACAGACGCATAAAGCCATTGGCATTATGTCTGTTCCCCTGATCTAGCAACATAATCTGTGTTTGCTATATTGTTTTTCACTGGGCTTTCTAAATTAAGCTTTTTCATGCAAATTCTATTTCAACTTGTCTAAGAAAACGGTATTTAAAAGTTTGATAATTTTAACACGGACTTGTACAAGGTTTTGAAAGGAACAACTTGACTTTTAAGTTTTTTTTTCCTAATTAATTTAAAAAAAACGTTTTCATCAGTTTATTTGTTTCTACTAAAACTCGTTGCCATCAGTTTTATATTGGATACTCCTGAACTGTTGCATGTTTAGTTTCAATATTCGGGCATAAATACGGGTCTTCGGGTAATAAACGGTCAGCGTTTCAACTTGTCTTGGATGACATCACAAGCAGTGTTGTAACTCGTAAAATTGATCGCGGTAAAAATGGGTATTTTACATAGTTTATCGTAATTTTACGGACCCCCATAAAATTGGTATTTTACCTATTTTACGAAATTTACGTATTTTACGTAAATTACGTATTTTACCAGTATTTTACGTATTTCACCGGTATGTTAAATATTTTAAACGCCTTGCAATTTTCAGAGCACAAAAGCGGGAATAGGCTGGCAGAAAAAGGATTGAATACGATTTGGTTTTGTGTATAGCTGCTCCCCGGTTTAAAAGGCCGTCTGTCTGACTTATGTCTCTTATTATCAAAACAACAAAATGTATCATATTATAGGTAATTATAATTTTAAAATGGTGAAATTTTAGCTGAAATAAAATTACATTAGTTTTGTGAACTGTTAAAGACAGAAAAAACTACAAATAGGATTGAGATATCACAAAAAAAAACTATATAGCCGAGAAAAATGAAAGTAGTATCAGCCTGCGGGGAAAAAAAATCGACAATGACAGAGGCAGATATTTCGTCAGCGACTTACGCCCAGCCGTCTTCTCTGCTCGAAAAAAGAAAGAAACCTAAAACCTTTTGGTTAGCTCTAACTGAGCAGAAGAAATTCTAAATTACACAAACCAAAAAACCCAAAGAATAAATGAAAAACCAAAAACAAAACCAAATGAAAAAAAAAAACAAAGAATAAATGAAAGACCCAATGCCCAATTAGATTGGGCAAGAATTCTCTGCTTAATGATTGACATAGCTTGTATGATGACTTTATTTTCATTAAAAATGTGGTGAGATGATCTTGATTTAAACTGAAGAAAAATGTTATTTGAATCCTTTAATTTAATTTATTGTATATTGGGTTTATAGGAATATATCCAGTGTCTCCGTTTTAGAATTTTAGTTTCGGATATTTTAAGAAACTCTCACTGGATGGTTAATGTACCATATCTTCTAAAGAGCTACGAAGAATCAGTAATTAATCTTATGTAAGTACCACTTAATTCATTTTTTTTTAGTATTAACCTTTTAAAGACCGTAGACTCATTTTAGGTTTGTGTGCTTTTAGGGGCTTAGGTCCTAATTCTCATACTTCTCTTAGAAAGTTGTTCAGATGAATTAAATAGATTTAGAATGATAAACAAAGCAACAAGGGCAACTAGGAGAGGGCAAATACACATTTTGTGTTTAATTTTATTCCATGGCTTTCTTTCTTTTTTAATTCATTTACCCCGAGACTAAAACACGCTAAATTTACCTTATGAAAAACCGCGTGACCTATGACCCTTCAATTTTTATCGTACTTGGTCTCTAGTAATTTTTTTTTTTTTTGAAAATGTAGAATAAATCAAGGAAGTTACAATTTTTGTCGCAAGAAGAAGGCTAGGGGATTGTAGCCCCCCCCCACCCTAACAAATAGCGCAGTTCCTAGGCATACAAACATGGGTGCCCATAAGCTGTGCTCCAGGGGGGCTTACCTGGTCTAGTTGGCACTTTCAATTCTATATAATAGATATCTCAAGACAAAAATATAAAAATAAGGCAGCATCATTCAGCCAGGAGGGGGCTAGCGCCCCTCCTGCCCCCATTACGGGCGCCCATGCATACAATTGTAGTTCATTTTGTTCTGTAGCGTAAATCTTGAAAAAGATAGACTTTGATCTAAGACCTTCTACTTAGTCACTGGCACATCCGGGGATGGACCAGGGACCCCCCCCCCCATCCAAGATTGTTTGGGCGCCAATTTGGTCAATTATTAACACTCTTACCACATTGCCCCCCCCCCTCCCACCACTAAAATCTTGCTCTAGATCCGCCCCTGTACTTAGTGATATTTCTGCAAACAGACACCCCACTATTGTACGGGCAAATGAAATACTTAATTCCGGTTTATGCCATTTAGTTATTTTATTTTTGCTTTATATGTTTTAATGCATAATTTTACATAATATTTTACCGGGAGTTACATAGGTCTCTATAATGTTTTGACGGGAAATTCAAAAAATGAGGAGGGGAGGGGGTATTTGAAGCTTCAAAACTTATGAACCTTCAATATCTATCTCAATTAGTCCCTGGTAGAAAAAATGTTTGATAATATTGGATAAATCTAAGAAGTAAAACATTATTTGTCGCAAAAAGAGGGGTAGGGGATTGCAGCCTCATAAAAAATAACGCTGTTTCTAGGCATGCAACTATTATTCATTTTATTTTGTAGAGTAAATTAAAAAAAAAAACTAGACCTTGATTTATGACCTTCTGCTTAGTTATAATAATTATTTATGCCATGTAGTTTTTTTCACTTTTTTTTACAAGTTTTAATGCATCGTTTAACATAATATTTTACCGGGATATAATAATAATAAAATATTGAAAACCCGTCGTATACAATAAATGTACAATGACAGAGTAGAGTACACAAAAATGCGAAAAGAGGAAACAAAAAGAAAACATACTAAAAAATAACAACAAAAGCAACAACTTCTTAAATAGTATACAAAATAGTACGAAAAGAGGAAACAGAAAGATAACATACCCAAAAATTACAACAGAAACAACAACTTCTTCGAAAATAGCAACAAGGACAACAACTTCTGAAAGGAGAAAAAAAAGGAAACAAGAGTGAAAATTAAACAAGCAAACTTGCCTACTCGTGCTTTAGAATTCCTGGTTTTGTTTTTGCCGGCTAATAAGTGTCTCAACAGCCAGATTTGGGTCCGCTAGATTATAGCGCCGAATCAGAAAACTATTTTTTGCCCAAGGTGGCAATTTTAGTAGGTACTTGGCAAAACAGAAAAATAAAGAGCGGATTTTAGACTTTTAGCAAAGCTCCACACAATCTTTTGACGGGGAATAAAATTTATGTGTGTGTGTGGGGGGGGGGGGGGGAATGTTTAAAGCTTCAAATACTAGGATTATAGGCCCTAATTCACATTCTTTTTATGAGAAGCAGTTCAGGTTGTCAACTCTTTGTCGTAAAGTTCAACAGATAGTTCTAAAATAAAAGCAGCGAATTTAGCTTCTTCAATTCTTATCCCTTGGAAAAAAAATGTTTTCAATTACAATAATAGGAAACGAACAATTTTAAAA
The DNA here is from genome assembly GCA_029168905.1 of Artemia sp. Kazakhstan ARC1039. Taxonomy (NCBI): domain Eukaryota; kingdom Metazoa; phylum Arthropoda; class Branchiopoda; order Anostraca; family Artemiidae; genus Artemia; species Artemia sp. Kazakhstan ARC1039. Next base: position 64,504 of record JAQQPU010002103.1, on the reverse strand, counting down.
GCGGTTTAATTTCTATTTTATTTAATTGTAAATGGAAATGTCGCTAGTAATTCGTAGGTGTCGCTTAATTAGTTTTGTAGTGTCGATTTGACACATTTTTTTTTTCTATTGAAGGCCTTCCTTTCTTGCAGTCGTAAATAAAAAAAACTCGAGCCTTATGTAAGCAGGGAGGTACCAGGGGAGGGGTATTACCGGGTTTGAATCCCCCCCCCAAAAAAAAACGACTCACAAAAATTTAAAAAAATGCGCATAAAAAAAATTTGGTTGGTTTTTTAAAGTTTTTTGTTACCTCCCACCTCTGAAGAGAAATTTTGGATACGTTCTTGCTTATAAGTAAAAATAAAATGTTAATGAACATCCTTGCTCACAATTTCCGTGGTTTTGCTCAATTTCCGTAGTTTTGTTAGTGAACATCCTTGCTCACAATGCATAGTTTTTTTGTGTTTTTTTTTTTTTTTTTTTTTTTTTACGGGGACTTGAAAAGAAATACTGTATGGCTGGTTAAAGATTCGTAAAGTAGGTTTATAGGTAAATTTTAATAGATATTCCCACTGGACTTTTCCAGATCAAAGTGCACTGGCGAATCTACGGGGCCTGTTCCCCCAAGATTATTTCTGGCACTCTCTTTCCCTGTTTTTTCTTTTTTTACTCTTTCTTTAGAATACATTTGTCAATTTAGTCAATTATTGGCACCTTTGTCACATTGCCCTCCCCCCCCCCCCAAGAAAAAATTGCTCATTGGCGCCCTTGTCATATTGGGCCCCAAGATTTTGCTCTAGATCCGCCCCTGTCAAAATGACAACGAGCACAGGAGGGACACGAGCACAACACATCAATAATTCGGATTCCATTCTTTTCTGACAGATTTCTCTTCTTTTAATTTCATTCACATGATAGTTTTTTCAACAAACACAGTTAAAAACTAATAGAGACGGGAAAATGAAAACAAAAAACATCTTTTTTGTCGGAATAAATCTTTCCTTAGGACATCCTCCCACTCCAACCGAGGATGTCACTTCAGATAATAGTCACTAAATGCTCCTTGAGCAATTGCCAGCGTTATAAAACAAGAATCACCATAATACATTTATATTTTACCATGTCACTCAATGAAACAACAAAAGTGTACCATTGTAGGAGGTACAGCCGGTAGAACTGAGTCTAATCTCCGTTCAAACATGATTACCCTTTTTGAAAAAGTTATTCAGAGGTTTGATGTTTACCTTGCCTTAAATGTTGGAAAGTCATGTTTTCTTATTTTCTCAAGATTTTCAAGGGCTTGCACTGGTTTAATGAAATACACGCATCGAGGGGTTCCCTTAGTAGGCCTAGAGAATGGTGCGTTCGATTCATTAGGCATGAGTAAAAAGTAAAGTAATTATGACGGGCATTAGACCCTTAAGGTTCAAACGAGCGGTGCTGATCTCTGTTTCGTGGCCCTTTAGCCAGAAAGTGAAAGGAAGGGCACCCATTCTGTTCTTTCGCACATCCTCCGTACTTACCTTCCTCAGATTTCTCCAGATACCCATTTAGAGCTGGGTCAACTCTGGCTGAGCTTACAGAGTCACGCCACTGGCCCCCGTCCCAAACCAAATAGCCGACCACACCAGGAATCAAACCCATGCCCCTCGGACAAAGGATTCCCAGCCTAGCGCGCCAACTGCTTAGCTAAGACGGCATTCATTAGGCATTTTGCTTGATGAAAAATTTTCTGTCAAGCAACATACTGAACTCATTAAAATGAAAGTCTTCAGAAGCCTTGGAAACCTTAAAAAACTTAAATATATTTTTCGCAGTCAATTTTTAGAGACCTATTCTACAGCCTTATGTTTCATACTACTCTATTATTTGGATGCAAACTTTAACATCGCCACTGAAGTTCACTTTCAAAACTATATGATAAATCAAGGATTCTTATACAGTACACTATTTAAGCCCCTGCTTGACTTGATATCTCTTTATTTTCTGTCTTGTGCTTCTTTCATTTTTTAAGGTTACAAGGCCAGCTTCGTATTGCCCTATGTAGTAATACATCTTCTATTTCCGAGCAATCGATTTATTATTCGAATAATCGAAATTATTCGCACTTCAAATAATTTACAAATACCTATATGTAATAGCCAATACTATATGTAAACAATTGGCAAAGTTCATAGTTTGGAGCCCTTCCCCCCGAGGCTGTGGGGGAGGGGGGGGGAGTTAATTCACCCTTAAAGACATAGGTACTGGATGTTTCAACTATACTCAGCAAATAGCTATCTAGATTTTTTTATCGGGCGACTTTGGGAAAAAAAGAGCGTGGGAGAAGCCATGTTCCCTCCAATATTTTTGGTCACTTAAAGAAGGCACTAGAACTTTTGATTTGCGATTAAATGAGCCCCTCCCAACCTTCAAATCATTGGTTCGATACGATCACCCCAGGAAACAAAATGAACACGGATCCGTGATCTTGCTTCTGAAAAAAAAAGCAAATTTCCATTTTTTTTTGTATATAGGAGCTTGAAACCTCCACAGTAGGGTTCTCTCATATGCTGAATCTGATGGTGTGATTTTCATTAAGATCACTTGATATTTTGGGGATGTTTCTCCCCTTTCAAAAATTTGAGCAAATTTTCTCAGGCTCGTTACTTTTAATGGCTAACATCAAACTTGAAAAGTTTTGAATAAGTATAGAAATTTGATTCTTTTCATGCATAAATTATTATCCAGACTGATTATACTTTTTATTCAACTGCCTGCCTCAAAACTTGCACAAGACCTCCATTATTGCCCCCGCCAAAGGTTTTTATCTTTATTATTTATTTTTACTTTTATTTTAATTCTGCATTGAAGACGGTCGAGCGGAGGTCTCGATCGAAATATTTGCACATTTTCTTCTATTTTTCACTTGCAGTTTTATCCTTTTTCTCTTCTTTACGATTTTTTTTTCTTCGTTTCGCTACTCTTATCTTCCTCCAATTTATGAAAAGATAAGAAAAACCGATTCGATAGATGTCGCGATGAAGAATTTAGGAGCACCCTCTCCCCCTACACAGAGGTCAGATAGGTACTAAATCATGAAAAGCAAAGCTAAGAAACTTGCTCTTACTTCTACCTTAGTTGGACTGAGCCTCGGCAGCTCCTGCAGCGAGGTATTCTGATGAATATCTTCTGATGAATAATTTAGGAATTCTTTCACTCCTTCTTAAAGGCCACATAAGTAGTGCACCCCCCAAGTAGGACTATTTCTCACTTTCCATTATAATTTATGGAGATCACCTTTATAATCACCTTTTCTGTCTCCAAATGTCGTGCATTTATGAACCAAGTCTCCCTCGCCCAATTAAGGATGGATTCCTCAACTCTCAAGGAGTTGAGGATTGAAATTAGACGGATCCCCGAATACGACACTAGTTCCCGCTTTCAACAACAATTCATTGATATGTAAGCACCGATTCTGTGTCCAAATGTCGTGAATTTATGAACCACGTCTCCCTCACTCAGTTGAGGCTGGATCCCCAAATAGGACACTAGTTCTCACTATCCATAACAAGCCATTGAGATCCAAGCACCTTTTCTGTGTCCAAATGCCTTGGATTTATGAACCACGCCTCCCTCACCTACCTGACAAAGCCTCACTCCCTCACTCTTAATTCCTGCAAAGTTTAATTGAGATGGCTCTTTTTGATTGGCCTTATGACAAAATTTCCACCAATAGCTACACTAAAAGTATCCGTGTATTTTTCTAAATTTTCACAAATTTCTTACTCAAATACATTTAAATAATTGTCCAACAAAATATGAGTAAATAAAAAAAACTGATATCCTCAATGGGTATCATACTTCCGTGATTGGTAATGATTACCGAAATGCTGAAACTAACTCTATATATCACGGCAAGTGTTGGCATACTCCCATTCAATCCTCACGTGGACTCCTATCTTCACGGCGTCTTTCTGGAGTCCTACAAAGAAAGTAATAATTGAGCCCATTATAATAGTTTGACTCCACTTTTGAACATTTTTCATGCTAAAACGATCTTGCCTTTTCTTACAGTAGTATGAAATAGAACAACACCGTATTCTTTACAAATAACAAAAAAGGAGAGATTTAAAGTAAGAACATGTCTGTAGCCTACATACTAAAACTTACTTTTTCAAAATAATTGTTTCCTAGAATTATTTATTTGTTATCTTACTTTACGGAACTATTAAGGGTTGGTAACTCTAGAAAAAAAACGTTTATTTGTAAATATTAATAGACCAAGATGTAAAACACAATAACAACCATGGCTAGCTCAGATCGTAGGGCATCAGATTCCCAATCTATAGGTTACGGGTTTAGGCTGGACGTTGGACTTTTTGAAAAAAGTGAAAGGGTAAAAAGTGGAATACTGGGAATATTCCAAGTTATTTTTCTAGAAGATAAACTTATTAGACTATTTTAAGCGTGCAGGAGGATAAAAATTGGATCATAGAGAAGAGAGGGGGTGGTGTCTTTTCTTATCGAAAATACCTTTTTACTTTTTTTTTTTTTGTTTTTCTTTTTACTTTCCAATTTATTTATTTATTAGAAAAAAAATACAGCATACATAATAGCATAATACTCTTCAGGACATAACAGGTATAATACCCACCAAAGGGGCAGTCCAGTAAACGTGGAAAAACAAATACACCCTCATCCAAAACTTGGATCAATCCAAATTTTACAAATCAACCTATCAACTAACAGCTTATTTGCCTAATTGTATGCAACATGAACTACTAAATACCAATCCATCATAATACTCCCCCCCCCCCCCCGAAAAATATCAAGTTCAAGGCCTTATTTTGGTAGTACTTCAATTACAAGTTATTTTAAAGATTATATGTCTGAAAATTTCCAGCACTTTTCTTTTAATATGACAAAATTTTGGTACCTGTATCTTATAGTCACCACACTCAAGTTCTGTCGAGAAGTGAAGTTTGATTAAAGCTAATGAAATAAAACGAAATATGATGAAAATATAGTACTTTTTCAACGAAGTTATGAAAACTACAACAAAGAATTATGAAAGGGGGTCGCCCAGACCGCATTATATTAAATACGTAACCTAAACTAACCTAACCTAACCAAAATACCAACTAAATGTTTAATTAAAATATAGCTACAATGTTGTTTCCCACTGAGCTGAAGCTGATATTGTCTGGTATAAAGACCATGAAAACCGGTTATTGTCTCATGTTCGCGATACATCATCTTGAGTGCAGTGGGTATAAGACAAAAGTACCAAATTTTAAGTCAAATTTTAGGAAAATATTGTGGGAACTAAACGAACTTATGAAAGACTAAACCTGCATTCACTAACATCGTTCGAACGTCCAACAGCAGTCGTTTTGGACCTCTAATATATTATAATCCAAAAGCTCAGACTCCAGAATAAAGTTTAAAATCACACATTAGAGTAAGTTTCACAAAAACTGATTGTAGTTTTTAAATAATTATGGTAAAGTATAAACCCGAGTTAATAATATTCAAAAACAAAGTATCAATAATACAAGTTTAAAAAAATGTAAAATTCAAATAATTACTTTCCCATTTAAGTCTTCTAACTAGTGTTTTTATTGAAAAAAATTGGGAAAAGGGATTGCCCTCTCCCACCCCTGGATTTGAAAAATAATTGTTGTATCATTTTAACAGAGGGGAAGATACTTACCCCCTCCCGCACCACTAAATTTTCGTGATTTGCTGCTCCTGCTTCAAACATACCTTATAATCCATATAGACTTTACAAAAGATATACAATTAATTTAAAACAGACTGAGAAAACTACATTTCCTCATGGAAACAAATCGAAAAAAAAATAAAAATTAAATTTAAAATAAGAAAGAAAAAGGAAAAAAGAAAGAAAATGAAAGAAACTCAATTCCTACCTGCTCCTGTTTCTTGAAGCTGATCTTGAACGATCTCGCGATTCAGAGCGACGATCCCGTGATCTGGAACGGCTTGGAGACCTGAATTTAATTTCAAAATGATATTAGTCAAAAAATAATTATCCAGACTTGAATTTTAAAAACCTTCTTTTTATGACCTTAGGAGAGATAGCAAAATCAAATTTTAAACAATTTTCCATGATTTTATAGGGCCTTGGACGATTTTCCCTATGTGAACAGATCTTTGCAATTTTTGAAAGTGTATAAGAAGAACCAGCTATAATCTTTGGATAAATTATTTTCAACAGAAAAAGAAGCAGGGATTCATTTACATTATCAAAGTTAAACCCCTCCCTCATCTACCTTTTTCCAATGAAAAGTTGTCTGGAATACCCTTGATCATACTCGTTCATCATTCTGATTTTTCAAATGCAATTATAGCTACAATATTCACAAACTAATCAAGATCATTGGTTATACCTGAGAGTGAAATCCATACGTATCGAGGTCCTTTCTTTCTATAATGGCTTATCCATGTTGAAACATATGTCAAAATCAGAATTCCCTATTTAATTTATACATATCTAATAATAATTCAGTACGCATTCTTCCTACTCATTTCAAAACTACTCTATTCTTTGCTCCTATTCACCAGTCCTGCTAAAAAGTACGCCACAATTTTTCCCATTTTAGAGGGATTTTTTCAAGACATTCAATTCAATCACCTTTGTCCATAGAAAAAAGAATCAATTTGCTGCAAACTTAGACCTTTCCCACTGACAGACCATATCTTTGAAACAAGGTTCAGGATAATCATTGGAACAAGACATTTATTGAACCTGACTGCTCAAATTTTGGAAGAGCAAAATATATAAACTCGCAATTCGAAATCTAGAAAATCCACCTTTGAATAGTCAAATTCAAAATCTAGATTATCAACTCATACGATTGAGAGGGAACAGCATTTTTATGATCCAGATTGTCAGTGGAATGGCATATTTCTGATCGAGATTTTTAATTTACAATCAGGTTTGCCCACTTAACACAATTTTCGCACACATGGCCCCATTTTGGTTTTGCGACAACGCACAGACAGTAATCGGTTTGAAATGTTTCTAAGTAAACGCGGCATTGTCCCAGGTGCACACACAGGGAACCAAGGGCAAAGTTTCAGCGAGTTATTGATAAACAATTGTTATCCAAATTTTCAAGGGTTTAATTTGGGACAAATTAAATGGACATGAGACTGCTTCACAAACAGTGAAATTAAACAACTCTGAGGCAGTTCCATTTAAAAGTATGTTGAAAATTTACAATCCTGTGGTGACACAGTAAATTAGTCTCTGCTTGGTAAGACAGGGTCTGGAATTCGACCCCACCTATTGCAAAGCCCAGATTGTACGGTGATTATGCATTTGCACCTCCAAATAATAAAAAAAAGAAAATATGACAGTATTATTGCATATAAATAACATATACACCCAGGTTGTAAACCATAGAAATTAATATTAACTATAGAAGTCACTTGGGGTTAGTATCTACTGGGAATGGTTATACAGGTAGAATAGGTTCCTTTTTTTCTTTTCTTTTTTGCCGGTCAGTCTTTTCTTTCGGTGTTTTAAAGTTTATAAGGTAATATCATATTTTCGTCAGTGTTGCCAAATCGAACCGTGAATACAAATAAGCCAAAATAATTAGTTAGATTTGACAGAAAATTTTATCCGTAAAAATTCAGACATGAACAATCTGTTGATTTCTACAGACAACTAGACCTTCTTAAGCTATTTAGTACCAATTACTTTTAGCTTATCGTTTGCTGGTTTCGGACACATTCCAGGCTGTCAGCCTCAGCAACTTTACATTAACTAAAGAAGTTACTTAAATTCGGCATTCAAGGACAACAGTTGTGAATTAACTAAAGACTTATTAGGCTTCTAAGGGCATAACCATCACAAATTTAACTTAAATTGATCTTCATTTCACTCTAGTAATATTTTCAGTGTGTTTAAATCTGATAATAATATGAATAATGATAATCATAGATTTATAACACGTAAATTGATCATTGATTTTTACTTTTCTATCATTCAAGCAATTGGGATAACGTCAGCTGGAGCGAAAAGTTTTATTTTAGTGTTCTTGTCAACCCTTGAATGCACCATAATTGTCAATTTATTAAGGCGACAGGGAAGCTTAAAATCATTTTTAGAGCCTCAACATCAGCTGACCACCACAGAGAGCAAGGACCCATTAGCAAATTCCCCTAGGGGACTAGCAATTAAGACATGACGAGATTTGTGGTTTGACTGAAAGGACAGCAAAGTTTACTTCCCTTGTGTCGGCGAGCTTGCAATCAAAGTGCGTGGCGTCACAGGGCACTCCCAAAGCGGCCAAATTACTCAACGATGATTTTTTAAGCTGATTTTTAGCATTTTTCTAGTAAGTATGGCACAACATTTTTAAGGACTGTCCTTTCCTGAACTTTAGAAAGAAAATGCTGCTCCATTTAATCGAAAAAACTAAATTCGCCCTATCTGATGACACAAGGATTATTAAAACGAATATTTGTATCTCCAGTGCAAAACAGGAAAAGTTAAATAGTTTTACGAAAATTTCCAGGAAAGAAGGCGTCGGCAATTAGTTTTCAATTCTTATCCAAGCTCTAGAGGCTATAGCAAGACCACCTAATATATTATAAATTGTTTGTCTCCACGAAATAAAAGTGTACATAGACGAGATAGGATGCTCCTTTAAGGTAGCGTATCCCCTTAGATTTTCCTTACGTGCATGTTAACCTTTCTTCAATTTCAGTAGACTGTAAATCCAACTACCTTCATTGAATTCCAAAATTATGTTTTTAACCTTCTTCCAGTGAAACACAACATTTGTTTTCTTACCCTTTATCAAACTTTTCTTGTTGCAATGAATAAGGTAGCACTCGGGTTACCAGGTTAGAGACCCCACTTTTTTAAGACTCGTGAAAACCCAACAATAAAGATATAAAACAAATGTGATAGGTTCTTTAAGCTTTTGGACGCCCCACCCCCCTAACAAAAATCCTGGATATGCCCTTGCCGAGAACATTGAGCTTTTATGGACTTCGACAAACTTTGTGTTATAAATATGAAACTTTAAAATTTTATCTAAAGTACAAATTTGGCACTTATGGGGCTGTACGTTGGCCGTCCAAAAAAAAAATAAATAAATTCTAGCATCAGTGCTAAACAACTTTTTTTTTAGAAATTACACTTTGAAGTTATTAACTTGCGTGCAAAATAATAGCAGATCATGTTTTATTTTTTCAGGGGGTTGAGACTCAAAAGACGAATTCAACCATGCGGCCTGTTTTTGATTGTTCTTTCGGTATTGTTATAGGCTCAAAAATAAGAATTTGGCTTGTCAGGGCTTGAGAAAAAGGGCCGCAAAAAAAAAAAAGTTTTTAGGAATTATACTTGAAGCTGCTGACTCGCACGAAGTGACGAAGAATCATTTTTAACCATTTTTTACCTTTGTAAGACTCAAAAATATGAACTTGGACGTTGGCCGTCCAAAATAAAAAAGACAAAACAATTCAAGCATTTCATGCACAAACATCCTTTTGTAGAAATTACACTTTGAAGTTTTTAATTTGCGTGTAAAATGATAGCAGATCATGTTTTTATTCGTTCAGGGGGTTGAGGCTCAAAAATGCAACTTCAACTGTGGGGCCTGTTTATGATTTGTTTTTTTATGTTGTTATAGATTAAAAAAAAAAAAAAATGAGTTGAGAGTCAAAAATACAAATTCAACTGTGCGGCCTGTTTTTGATTGCTCTTTACGTGTTGTTACAGATTCAAAAATAAGAATTCGACTCGTCGAAGCTTGCAAAAAAAGGGGCGCAAAAAATTTCTTTTTAGGAATTACCCTTGAAGCTGCTAACTCGCACGAAGTGACGAAAAATCATTTTTAACGTTTTTTTGTAAAACTCAAAAATACGAACTCGGACAGTCAGAGCCCATGGTTGATTCCTTTTGGCGTAATCAATCTTATCTTGATTAAACGGGAAATGAGACATCTAGGGATTTTGCATTGATCTCCAATTTATGCAGCAGGATCAATTATAATACTAGTTTCATGCTATGAAGTGTTGTTTTGAACTTTGCAGTTTCACAGTGATGGAAAAAAGGAAAAGAAGTTTTGAAACTCAAAACTTCTTTTTGGCAAGGGACAACTTTTGATTTTGAATAGTTGAGCAGACACGCTTCATTAACACTCTTAGTGCATGAAACGGTACCTTTCAAATTTAGGAGGGTAGTTGAAATAGCCTTTGTGTTTTTGTGGCCTGTTTTTCAATTGTTCCTTAAATGTATTATAGACTCTGTAGTGAAAATTCAGCTCATCAAAACATTCAATTTGCGCAATCCATCTTATCTTAATGGAAAAGTAGACAACTACAAAATTTGCAGTGGTTATCAATCGATAAAGCAGGATAAATAACCGTGTTAGAGCGTGCAAGCACCCAAAGATTAATTATCCGACAAGCCTGATTATTTATCATTAGCGTTTCGGCAGTGGTATTTGAAATTCTGTGGGTTAGCTGTCGAACAAGTTACACCTGCTAACCCCAGGCAATGCAGGTAACCTCGTGCTTCAGGTGGCAACCCTGGAAGTAATTTTCAGCCGATAAGTCTTATCAGACATGCTCGAACGAACTATATGTGTCGCATCGAACTCATAATCTGCTTCTTGGAAGAACAACTTCTGATCTCAAGACGTTTTCATTTCTAAAAAGTAAAACTTTCAAGTTTTGGCGCTAGACTACATCAGCAGACTGATTTGAATTCGTCTTTTAACTTCAACATTTAATGCATTTGAGGAAGAAGAAGAATAACGGCTGGATAGATATTTTCTTTCTAAAGTATAGATTTTTATTGTATGTTATCCTGCTAAATCATTTGCAATTTCAATTATTGTGCCTTAACTGTTTGCAGTTTCAATTATTGTGCCTTATTAAAGCAGTGAGAATTTGGCTTGTAGTGTCAATATGAGTAACCAAGACCCCCCCCCCAGTTGGGGGGGGGGGGTCACCAATATCAGGTGCTTATCAGTCCTCACCCTATATAATCATTCAACCAAACACCCGTGTTGGTGAACAATATGGAAGTAATGTTCAGTATGTTTCAGCCCTAATGTCATACAGCCAGTATCAGGCTCGCTATTTTCTCAACAAGGGCAGTGGCAACCCCAGCATTAAGTTGTGCATGTCCCAGTGAATAACTAATGGACAACTTATAAAGTCAGTATCAGTGGTTACAATATACCTGCCAATAACAGATTCCAGATTCTTGACAATAATAATAATTTCCCATCATTACCAGCAGACTTTGATGAAGATATGTTAAGTGTTAATCCTATCTTGGAAGAAGGAATCGACAGCTGTGAGAATGGAAAAATTTTATCCCCAAGTCTGGGATTGAACCCTTCTTTGGGAAGAAAACGAGTAAGATCCCCAGGTGTGAGTACACAGAGCAAAAATAAAAAAACAAGAAACTAAGTCAGCAGTTACAAGCCATTGTGATATTCCTGTAAATGAAATGTTTCTGACAAGGGTAGAATTTGAAGTGATAGACAAGAATCAGAAATTAGCAGATGAATTTTCCATACTTAAATCATTAAAGGACTGTGTTTCCCCCATCAGGTATAATTAGAATTAAAACGAGAAAGAAATATGCTGTCAGTTTATGTCAATACCATTGAAGAAGCAGAAAAAGTTTTAAAAAATTTAATGAATAGGTGTAAAAGTGGGAGCTCAGAAGAAGGAATGTACTAGAAGAGGATTATCATGGGAGTGCCCTTGTATTTGAGTGATGAACAATTAAAAGAGCGCATAAAGTCATCTATTCAGATCACTGAGGTTATATGGCAGAAGAGATACAACAGAGGGTCAAGGAAACTTGAAGATAGCTATACTGTTATGGTGGTGTTTTCTAGCAATTCTTTGCCACCTATTGTATGGTGTTGCGGAAAGAAAAAAGCAAGTTTTTGTATATAATCGTAATGCCAAATGCCAACGTTATGGTCATTTAAAGAAAAATTGCTAAGCAAATAAACCAGTTTGCTCAAGATTTTTTCAATGGTTATCACAAAGGCTGTCACTCCCCAACATCTAGAAAGTGTCCTATCAGGCAACAAAATATAAGTGTATTACTGATGGTAGAAAAATACAACATGGGATACAAGAGAGCTCAGGTTGTGTACAGAACATATGCACAAGCAGCATGCAAAGAATCCCCCAGTCACAGCTCATTGAGTCAGAAAAGTAACCACAATACATCAGCAGCAGGTATTCTCACATCTATTGTTTCAGCTTTGGCTATCACACCTGATTTTTCAAATACAGGACAGCAATATAAACAGCAGAATAGATCATTTATGCACAGTTATCTAAACTTTGACCAGTGTAAAATTAGACAGTCTCAAAATTGAAGGTGCTGTTTTAAATACTCGATACAATGGACAGAACAACTAATAATCTGAAAATAATAACATGGAACTCACAATCATTCCTTAGAAATAAAAAAGAATATCTTCCTAAACTGTATGGCTGATGAAAATGTTGACATCTTCTGTGTACAAGAAACTTGGCTTCAGAATAACTGTTTCAAAACTACCAAATGTCCCTACCAAATTATAAGGAAGGACGGAAGCAGTGGTACTGCTGGTGCTGTAAAGATAGGAATCCATAAAAATATACATTTTGTTCCACTTACAATGCACTCTATGGACTCTATGAATGACAAAGGAATAGAGGTAATTGGGTGCAATATATTCAAAAAAGGTAAAAAAAACCTCTGTATATAATAAATATTTATAATCCTTCAGGGAACACTGACATTGGTACCGAGTTACTTGCTTTAGTCAGTGAAATCCCAAGCAATTATAACTATATTATTGTAGGGAACCTGAATGCCCATAGTAGTGTATGGTGTTACTGCCCAATTACAAAGCAAGCTGGAGCCAGTGTGGAATATCTACTCCTAAATAGCACATGTTGCTTATTGACTCCCCAAGGGTTAAGAACAAGGCATAATTCCCCGAGGTTAACATATACCACCATTGATCTTCAGTTTTATAGCCCCAATATTGCAACTAAAGCTTAATATCTGTTTTAGATGTAGCACCTTTTTTTAGTGAACATAATTGTATACTAATTGGAGTAGCTAAAATCTATCACCACAAAATGAAAACCAAACACCAACAAAATATAACTTGAATAAAGCAAAATGCAATGAATATACAATGAAGTGCAGACAAACTAACATAAAGGAAATTGCAAGCCATGGTATGTAGTAGTAGTGGCTATAAACATTTTCCAAAGTGAAATTCTAAAAATTGTACAGCACAGGGCCAAAAATTGTTTATAGCGACAATCATAAATAGTCTAAATGGTGGAATTAAAGTTGTGAACAAGCAAAGAAAATTTTAGTAATCTTAAAAAGAAGTGTAATCGTGTAATCTGCATTGAAAATCTCATAGAACTTAAAAAGGCAAGAGCCAACTTTAGACGAATTATAATATAAAGAAAACAAGGGTCACGGAAGAAGTTCTTTGATGGCCTTGACTTTCGAAAACCACCATCCAATATTTTCAGATTTACAAAGTCAAAGATGGGTACTCCCCCAGCTTGCTCCAATCCCCCTCTATATTTGAATGGTCACGCACTAGTTAGAGACGAAGAAAAAGCTAATGCAGGATTGGAACTTCTCAAATGCACTGTTGGTCACCATGACGCAGACTCTTAGGGAGATGTCCCTAATATTTGGAAAATAAACCAAATCAACGACCAGAGTAATCAAGAGCTTTATAATTATCCATTCACAATTGTTAAGCTGAATAGCGGGATAAGTGGCTTGCCAGCTACCGCGCCAGGCAATGATGGAATTTACCCCTGATTCATTAAACTGATTGATCTGTCGGAGAATTGGGTAAAAACACTTTTAGACATCATAAATCATCAATGGTTCCATAATGAATTTCTTGAAATATGAAAAGAAGGTACTGCAGTTATGCTAACCAAGTATGGCAAGGACCTAGCCGGTTTAAATAGATATAGATTTATTACCCTGTAACCAGTAATTAGTAAAGTTTATGAAAGACTCGTACAAAATAGAATAAATTACATCACAATAGGGAAACAGAATATGAACGATTTTCAATGTGAATTTGTCAAGGATCGAAGCACGACTGAAAACTCGGTAATGTTTCAGGGATCAGTTCTCTGAAAAAGCTTGACACAATCCAAAATTCAGCGCTTCGGATTGCCTTTGGAACCAGGACAACAACGCCAACAAAATTTCTGCACAGTGAAGCTGGAGTACTGTTAATTTCGACTCGTCAGAAAATTCAAGCACTAAGTTATCTTCAAAAGGTTTGGATCAGTAATAATAATTCTGTTAAAACCAGAATCATCAAGACCGGTAGAATACTTACAAATAATCCATCTAGAAAAAGGAATAACCAGTATTGCATTGAATTTGCTCTTTCATTGTTATGTTTAATACCTAGTTTGCAAATAAGTAAGAAATATTGTCCCCCCCCCTCTCTTCAATTTTTCAGGCAGTGTATTAAAATTCAAATTGCTGTCAATGTGATCAGAAGTTAATACCGAAAGCATGAACCGTATATAATATTTTGTGACTAAAAGTGTTTAAACAGCAATTCTAAATTCCCATCTAAAAAAGAATAAAAAAGTTTTGAAATTCATAAATATTATTCTATGTTGCTTGATTCAATGAATAGTGGCTGATCTATATCTTTACAGTGGTTGCTTGGTCATGCTGGGATCCCCGGTAATGAGGCTGTAGACAAGCTAGCAAAAGAAGCCATATTGGATGGTGGAGTTTTAATGCCAGACACATCAAACGAAATAAGTCAAATTGCTACCATAATGCAAAAGATAACAAGGAATGACCGACTATTGCTAGCACAGTAGACAGAATATACCAGTAAGCTTATCGCAGATCATTTCTGGTCTTCGTTCTCGTTGCAAACAAAAAGCTCCTCCCACTTATTTCTGCATTAGCGGGAATGCGGGTTAGTCTGTTTCCGATTGTCTCAATGCACTTTGATGGAAACAGACGGAAACAGACTAACCTGCATTCCCGCTAATCTGACTTCGCCTATGTTTATATCTGCAAAAACGTTCTCCGGAGCACTCGCACCCCGGTCCGGGTTTTTATAATGGGTGAGATAGAGATTGATCATACTGGATTATATATGAACTGTGATTGCTAGGTAATACAGGAACAAGCAAAATATGCTTGACCTCAACCAAATCAAATCCTGGAGCTTACCATCATCTTAACCGACAAAGAGGAAGAGCTGCTTTTCGTATAAGATCAGGACACTGGGCTATAGGAAGTTACATGGAGCGTTTTTACGGTGAAAATCCCAATCGTGAAAATTGTGGAATAAATGAAACATATTTTGTTAGATTGTCCATCATATGTAAATTATAGAAAATATTCTGGATTTTTTTGCAGAAAAATCATGATACATGGAATAGTGAACATTCATTATCTTTAATTGATCTCATATTGGAATGTTTGTCCAAGACCGATAAACTGGGAAATGTGTAGTGCCTTATCTATAAAATTGTATAGTGTCGCCTTTTAATTTACAGCAGCCGGAAGTTTACTTCACATTGAAGAAAGAGAAATAACCCGAAATCTGGTCACAAGGTCCTTGAAGACGTCCTTAAACAGCAATGTAATGCATTTCCTAGTTACCTAGAAATGACCTGAATATATCTCTTCTGTTTTTATACATATTACTAACCTAACAGTGGCACGTTACTGCCATCTCAAAAGAAAAGACAAACCACCCTCTTTGAGGAAAAGAACCCCATCAAGGGAGGTGAAAAAAGGCAATTCATTCGAGTGGAATAAAGGTAGTTAAAAACAAGCTTCCAATGCAAATCTTGCCTTTTTGGCTGCTAGCCTCAAAAGTCTTTCCCTAACAGATTCAGTGGCATTGTTTACTGGTTTTGTAATACAATTTGTTAAATCGTTCTTAATTAAATTTGTGTATAGGGTGTTTAGCGAGTACTCCTCCAAATTTCTACTTAAAAAAGATTAGTATTTAGTTTGAGTCTAATCGCAATTGCTTCTCGAACAACCTGTTTTATGCCTAAACCATTGCTAATAAGGGAAGTTTTTATGGCTAGGGTTATCAAAAATATGGCCACTTAAAGCAGAATCAAAAGAAATATTAGTACTATTAGAATTTAAAGCTTTAGTTACAACGTCTTTGTGCTGTTGTAGGCGTTTTTTCTAAATTCCGAAGGGTTCTACGAGCATAGTAGCTCTACCCCCTGTGGAAAGCTCTCACTTCGCATGACCAGGGTCATCCCGAGGCTCAGTTTATTGGGGGGGGGATTTTCGTAAATTTTACCGAATTTCTACCTGATTTATGCCGAAATCAAGATTCTTGCTAAATTTCTGCTGATTTTGCAAAATATTTGCCAAAATTTTCGCCTTCGGCAAAAATTTTACCGAATACCAAAAATGTTGGGGGGTTGCCCCCCCCCCCTAGGGATGCCCCTGCGCATGACATTCCTCCTGCATATTAATGAAGATCATATTTTTAAATTCGAAAGTATTGGAAACATTTCCCTTGCAAACAATTCTCCCGCAGTGGAAGAACGATTCTCTCGCACGTCCTTCCAATATACTTACATTCTATCAATACCCAAAATAAAACTTGTCATCGAATTTTGCCGTCGAGTGCTGTAATTTCAATAATGCAAAATAAAAACATTAAATTAATGCTGTAGCTTCAGAAGGTGCAGCTGTCTTTATGAATGTTTAAATTTTTAAAGATGAAAAGCACTATAAAAAAAAGAATCCAAATATCATGGCTGCTGATCACTCCTCACTTCATCCCATCCCTCATCCCCTCTTGGTCAAAGATATAACCCTAGGAATAGAATAAATAAGAGAACATATGCTATTAGTTTGGCTTATAGCACTACTGACGAAGATCTGGGACTGCCCTACAAACTACATAATTTTGGTACAAAACAAAAGAAAATCTTAGAAAATCGCAGTTTTCAGATATGAATAGATTTGAGGTATATCCAGCGGAGGGAGTGGATCTTTTGATGTACTTGGTACTTTCAACAGATAAAACAGAAGTAAATTTTTGAGTCCTGAAGAAAGACTACACATTCTTTACAGTAAAATTCACTTTTTTGTTTAACTTTACTCAAAAGTTGTATATTTTATTTTAATAACTTTTCGTTGACTTTATAACTTTTCAGCGCTTTTATTGTTTCATTAACTTTTAATTGTCTACAATTTGGAAACAGTAAAATTCACCTTTTTTGTTAATTTTACAAAAAAATTGTTTACCTTTCCATGTCTTTCGTTTACTTTATAGCTATTCATCGCTTTTTTTGTCTCATTAATTTTTTATCGTTTACAATTTGGAAACATGGTATTTACTGTTGTACTGAATAATCTTTCAGATTATTTCTTAAATGGAGGTATTCATCATATACTTTTATAAAGTATACTCAAATACTTGTAAGACTTAGATGTGCAACAGAAAAAGTTTTAAGAGAAAAAAAGAGTAGGGTTTTAAGGAGGAGAGAGGATGCGTCAACCAAATTTTCACTTTTAAGTCAATAATTGAGAATCCCATGAATTAGTAGACCCCTTCGGTCCTCAGTTTTATGTATTATAAACGCGCTTTTGATTAAGCGGATAGAAGAGCTTTGGTTAACGTCCTATCCTTGTAAGATATAACAAATAAACATATTCAAGTGATAAATTTTATGTAAAAGGAATAAATGCTATATATAAAGCTGGTTTCATACTGTATAAGGAGTTAGGCATGGTTGCGTTCTATCTCCATTTAAACGGATCAGTTTGATGGACTTCGCCTTAAGGAGCACAGCAAAGGCATTACGAGGGCACGAAATCAAATGGTGAAATGAAACTGTTCTAGAGCGTGCTGATAATTTAAGCATCCTAGATGAGAATAGTAGCAAATTGAATGATTTTTTGGAAGTTTTGAAAGTTCAGGGTGCAACAATAGGTTTGAAAATTAAGACTGAAGTCGATTAGACTAAGAATAAACGTCAAGTCCAAAATAAGCCAAGTCTCAGGGTTCTTTTTACATTTGAAAAAGTTTGAAATAGTAGAGATAATTTTGTTAGCCAGGATAAGAATATTGGAAGGTACAGTGATGACACAGGTCAAGTGTGGTTCTGAAGCGTGGGCACTTCAGAACATGGGGGTGGAATTTTTAGATGTTTTCCAGAGGAATTGTCTACGAACAGTTTTGGGGACCCATTGGACTGGCCGTATTTCAAGCAGTAAAAAGGCCGTATTTCAAGTAAAAAAGGCCGTATTTAAGCTTAAAAAACGTGGTTCTATCCCACTTTCAAGGGCTATACTGAGAGAAAAGTTGAGACGGCTGGGGCATGTTTTGTAGATTTAGGATGACAGATTGTCAAAGATCGTCCTTTCCGGTCATCCATTTAGGGGTAAACGAAAGACAGGTCGTCCCCAAATGGAGTGAGAAGAGCAAGAAAGGATTTAAAGGAAATGGGAGCTTCTTGGGAGGGAGTAAAAAAGGAAGTTTTGAACAGATTGTGTTGGCCCCGTGCGTGGAGTGTGTACATCTGTGTCAGTCCCCGGGCGGCTTGGTGCTAAAGTGACATGTTCGTAGTAGTAGTATTTACCATATATTGGATTATCAGTACATTAATTATATACAAATGCAGTTCACGTGAAAACTAGTTATTATTTTTTCTTCTTTTATTTCTTCTCCAAAGGAGAAAAACAATTTCCTTTTCCTTGGGCGCTTAAGGTTCATACTCCCTGTGAAACAACCAATTTTATGACATGCCTCTTACACTAAAACGACAAGATACTTCTATCATTGGATTGCCTAATTTCAGATCTATCCATTCATTGAGATCCATCCATTATTATGATATTACCTAGACCTTTTTTAAATACAAAATGATCAAGACTCGGTTAGAAAGACGGAAATTTTACTCTCCACATGTTGATGACATATCTTGAACAAGGTTTTTAGTCTAAAAAAACAAAGCAATATTTTAAAAGTATATTTCGATAGATGCATAAAGCTGAAAATCAGCTATTGAGTAGTGGAAAAAATTGTCAGCCTAGGCTGAAAAATTATAACCATTGGACTGCAGAGAAACGGCAAGGACATCGAAAATACGATCCGATTACTTATACTGGTTAAGCAGAAAATTACACAAAAAAATACACCTTAAAAATGGAGGAAAAATGAGGATTTAATTTCTAATGAAAAGCAGCAGATATGCAGTTTGGTAGTAGCGGTACCAAAATTAAAAAAGAATAAATTTCAGTGAAAATGACTAAAAAATAAACTAAAAACACATGCCACCACGCCTAACAGATTTAAAAAGGTGTAGCTGCCTTTGCGAATAAACAAATCGTTCATGTTTGAATTTTTACAGACGAAAAGCATTGTCAAATCTAACGAATTAGTTTTTTTTAGGGTCTAACGTGGCAACACTGACAAAACTAGGATATTACCCTAAATTAAAGCTAAATCTGTAATGATAAGAAAATCACGGTTGCCAGGTATGAATAGACGAAAGATGGACCAGGATGGGTGCTTTTATTTGTATATCCTTGGTACTTAAGACCTTTTTAAGGAATATCTTGCTTTCAAAACTGACAAAAAATATTAATTGTGCAAACTGTATAAAAATAGGATATATCATCACAGATATCTTGGAGCGTTTCCATATGGCTAGCTTTTCGATTTACTGGCAAGGCTTATCCAGTGTAGGATTACCCAATTGATAGGCCACAAACAAAACATGTTGAAATAATGTTTGGTTTTTATTCAGCTAAATTATGCCAATTGTGATGTAAAACTTCCTGCTAATTTCCGAACTGATGTACACATAACCAATATTTTAGGGAGATAAAGATGTAAAAACCACTAAAAAATAGATTTTAATGCATATGCTTTCCTATTGTGAAGTCGGGCCAATCCTGGGGAGGTATCGGATCGCTGCATATCCGCCCCGAGTGTGCAGGTTTCAAAACGTACATCCAAAAGTCCGACTCAAATTATACCCCTCCCTCAATCAAAAACAAACTATTAGCAAGAAAATGTTAGCTATTGAATAATAAGTCACATACATACTGAAAAATAAACATAAAAAATCTTGGCCCTCTCTCAACCGTGCGATCGGTACGTTAAAATCATACTTAGATATGCATCTACTTCTCCGATTTTCTCCAGTATTTAATTTATAGACTTGCTCAATTTAGGCTCTGAGTAACTCATACATACTCATATCTTATGATCCTACTAGGCGAAGCAGAACTATTTCACGCATGATTGCTTCGAATAAAATAACAAATGGAATCTAAGGAGCAGTGAATTTTAGCTTCCAAAATTAAGGTGCCGATTATACGCCCAGCCTTAATTGGTGCACCACCCTAATTGGGTGGTGAAGGTGGTTTCAATTAAAATGAAGTTGCCATCAAGCCATGGCTAATTGTAGAAAAAGCCAAGACAGATAGTCTTGAGTGAGAGGCAAAGCTGGCATAAACCTTTTTCAGGATTGTATAAAAATAATGTCATTTTCACTTGTTGATATAATAGTACCCAATTAGAATAACATTTAAGAATAACAAATTTCTATTTTCTTATTCATTTTAGAATTACCGTAATAAAAGGTAAGGAATCGGCATTGGCCTTTACAGTCCCCACGGATGATGCTGATCTCCGTTTCATGGCTCTTCAGCCCGGAAGTGCAATGTTTGGGAATGGTCATCCTCTGCTTTCGCACACTTACCTTCCCCACCTTCCCCAGATTTACCTTCTTACCTTTTTGTTTACCTTCCCCAGATTTCTGCAGGTACCCATTTGGAGCTGTGTGAACTAAGCTTACAGCCACGCAATTGACCCCTGTTCTAAACCAAATTAAAGGAATATCCAGTTACAGACTTGAAACCCCTTTTATTCGGAACGAAAGGAAGACGGCGTCTCTTCGGATCATCTTGAATACAAGGTTGCAGCGATAGTTGTAACCTAGTAAAGAGCGAACCACAGCCCATAGTCACCAAAGTTACAAAAACATGTCTCGAAAAAAACTGTCATCTGTAGTGATTCAGGAACGGTAACTAGTATTTCGATTAATCTTAATAATAAAATATTATTACAAAAACAAATTCATAGAAATTTTAAAGAGCCTGAAACTCTTCGAAAATAGCACAGATCGAAATGAATAAGTGCAACGTTGGAAGCGACATGGTTAAAAACTGCTGGAAAGAGAATTACAGCCTCCACCTTCAATAAGAAGGAGAATCACTTTTTTGCATAGAAAGCAAAAGCCTTTTTTTCTTTCGCCGCTAGTGGGACACTGCAATACCAGAGAGCAGTTTAAGGGGTCATCTGAAACCTAATTTTTATATATACGTGCCTTTTATAAGTTCGGCTTAACCACCACAAAGATCAAATATGGCACCACAAAGATCCATATGGCACCCAAAATGATCTTTTCGGTGCCTCTCTGGAGCGAAATGGAAAGACCCTCTGGAGTTAAAATGTTGGGAATCATGAAAGGTTTACTATCATAGTCTTTATGGACGAAAATTCTGAACCTGAGGTTTAAGATCACCCTTCTCATATACTCCTTCTCCCAGCTTCCTTAATAAGTTTCATAAATCGTCTGACAACTATCAGAACTAGCAGGCTACAGTAACATCGTAGAGACGTTTAATGACTCAATTCAAAGCTCTTGATCAAACCAATGTGCTTTTTGTAGATTTATTTTATCACCATAAATTTTCAGCATATAATAAACTTGTGAATTGGAACAGCAAAAATAAATTTGGACAAAGACTATAGGCCGTGATGGGCAAGAGATTAGGACGCAGCGTTATGGCCGTGATAATCTAGGTTCATACCCTTTTTACAGATTTTTTTCAGATGTTTACTTTCCAGTGCCCCACTAGCAGCGAAGAAGAAAAGAAAAAAAGGAGACACTCAAGTGCTTCCTATACAAAAAAATAAGTTTCCTTAATAAGTTTCATAAATCGTGTGACAACTATCAGAACTAGCAGGCTACAGTAACATCGTAAAGAGATGTTTAATGACTCATTTCAAAGCTCTTGATCAAACCAATGTACTTTTTGTAGATTTATTTTATTACCATAAATTTCCAGCATATAATAAACTTGTGAATTGGAACAGCAAAAATAAATTTGGACAAAAACTATAGGCTATGATGGGCAAGAGGTTAGGACGCAACGTTATGGTCGTGATAATCTAGGTTCAAACCCTTTTTACAGATTTCTTTTTAAGATGTTTACTTTCCAGTGCCCCACTAGCGGCGAAGAAGAAAAGAAAAAAAGGAGACACTCAAGGGCTTCCTATACAAAAAAAAATGATTTTCCCTGTTGCTCAAGGTGGGGAACTGCAATCATATGCATAGGTTTTAAACCACAGTTGTCGGTTTCAGTTTCTTTTCAGTTTGAAACCAGTTGTCGGTTCATTTTTTTCAGTTTCAATCACAATGATTCTAATGGTGCAATTTCCATTTCTCATGATTGGTTCTCCTAGAATGTAGAAGTCCAACAAGCAAAAATAGTGAAGGTTTACTTTGGTGAGAAGTTCAAAATTCTTAGCAGCATTGCGGTATAAAAATTTTAATGATAACAAATTAAATAATTAAAAAATAATAAATTAAAAAATTAAATAATAACAAGAATTTCGGTAAATTATATTAACTACACATCTTAAATTCTTTTAATGTCCGTCAAGTTTGTAAGACTGCATACAGGATTAAATTTTATTAAACAATTAACTTATCAAACATTAATTAATTAATTATCAAACAATTAAATTTTAGCTACAACTCCTCAAAGATGACAAGGATAATATATCCATTGAATTCAAGGGAATATTTAAGAGAGATGCGATGTAAAGCCTATATTTAATACCCTATTTTAACAAAAACTAGATCTTTTTATAAGGTTTATTTTGTATATGTGTAATAAAAAAAAAATCTAACAAAGAAAAGTTTTCTAATGAAAGTAAAAAGCGATGTTGAAACTTAAGACGAACAACAATTCCTGTTTCGCAGTTCAGGCAACATATAAATGAAAAATACTTCGATACATTTGTAGAATTCTGAAAAACTAGCGCTTTATTAACACACACAAAAAAAAAAAAAAAAAGAAATCCTTAAGCAGCCAGCCGAAAATAAAAAACTAACTTATACAGCATCCAATAATCTTTATCAGTCATGAGATAAATAAATTTTACCATACAATATCAATTCTCTAAAAAAAATTCAAGAAGCTTTCAGTAAAGCGCTAGTTGTTCAGAATTCGACAAACATAGGGAAATATTAAGAGCCAGCTTCTTTGAGCGTTTTTCACATATATGTAACATAAACAGCGAAGCTGTAATTTTTTTTTCGTTTTAAGATTCAACTTCACTCTTTACGATCATCATATATTTTTTTTTTTTTTTTTAATTCTGGAAAGGGCAGTCCCTCAAATCGACTGGTATACCTGCTTGGAAAAAAAATGAAAAATCAGCTACAAGAAGTATCATTAAATAACTTGACAGCTTTGGAGGTTCCCTGTTGTGCTAACCGCCTTGATTGAAATCTTTGCCGACACAGGGTGTATATTATTTATGCTATATGTACATTGGAATGGACAGCGTTTCACCTTAAAACAATAAGAAATTATGCGTTCTATTTACTTTGAACTAGACTCCTATCAACTTTCCGAACTATTGACATATTGAAGATCCCCTACCAATTTTTACTGAAACTACCTAGTGATGCTGGGAAAATTTACTGATGAGCCTTTGTCTTTGATACTGTCAGCAAACACTGAGACTCGCAAAATGATTTTTAATGGTATCGAATTCCCTTAAGCAATTTGAATTTTACTGCGTCACACCCTTTGGTAATCATTCTCCTTAAAGTAAGGTCTTTCAACTCAGATATATTACCGACTAGCCATTTGTTTGTCTTTGTTCTCTGTTTTTTATTTTAATGCTTCGAATTGAGTATGATTCTAGCCACAGAGAAAAGAGCCCTTTTACATCCAGCTATCCCATTTTTCCCCATTTTTATCCCCATTTTTCTTAAAAGTGGCAAGATCCGTAAATTATCAGATTCAAAAATTTTCTGGAGCATGCACACTTTGCAATGGTCTTGGTTTTTTGTAAATTCTAAATGGAACAAACTTTATTTAAACCAGAACCATATTTCTCGGCACTGGTAGCTAGTGCTAGCTGGGGCATTACCTTGTGCTTTAATGCGTGGAACTGCGTAAGCTTTTTCTCACATGTTAAACATGCGTGGAACTGCGTAAGCTTTTTCTCATATGTTAAACACATGTCACCAAATTATCTCCATTTTCTAAAGAATGGCAAGATTCCTCCCACTCCCCGCCATCCCCCGTCTGTGTGCAGTAATTTTCAAACCAATCATGTTTTAATATTGTAGAATAAAAATAAGATTTGGAATTAAAAGAGCAATAATATAAGGCTCCCACAAGGAACTATTAAATTTATATAATCAGAACTTTAATTTTGAGGAAAAGCATGTCACTAATTGACCAAAAGAATTTTACCAAATCTTCCTTTTTCACTTTAATATATCTACATTTTTGTGTCTTCTTCCAAAAGGGCGCAAGTATACTGAATAGATTTTAAGGTTGGAAGTCAGTAAGTGTTGCCAACCAAACAAGCTTAATTTTGGAAAGAGGTACACAGTACTGCCATTTTAATTAGACTTGCAAAAGAGGTTGTCAATTACATAATTAGAGTTTAAACTTATATGCAAGGTACTTCATTACCCTTTAACAATTTATGAAATATTTTATCTACTTATTCCACTCCGCCCCTTTGTTTGGGAAGAAGTTGAGATAAAACGAGGCGAACAGGACATATCGGCACTGGAGTGCATCGAGCAGAGAAGAATGGACGCAGTCGCGCAATGAGTTCACTTCTTATACTAATCGAAGAGCCTTTGCGGAGAAGAGACAAGCGACGCATGCGCCGTGCAGGGATGTAACCGAAGAAAATAACCCTCAGGAGGGCGAAGAGGGTGACGCAAGGCGGTGAAACCCAGATGTTGCTGATGCTTAACTCAACGGAGCACCCGTTGCAACTTTCAAACGAAGGATTCAAGATCCACACAGCCGATTAACAGCCCTACAATTTCGAAAACAGTTAGAGATGTGGCAATAACATACAATATTAGAGAAAAACCTTATTTGATACTTACAAAGTTTGGAAACGTACACCAAGATTGTATGTTATAAAATGCGCCTAAAATCCCCCCCCCCC
>JAQQPU010002103.1:0-38836 GCA_029168905.1 Artemia sp. Kazakhstan ARC1039 | reverse complement strand
GCTAAAAACACAAGGCGCTTAACAGCTTAAGAAGATGCAGCTTAAAGGTGAAGCTTAAAGGTGTGGAAGCAGCTTTACTCTTTAAAGGTGTATTTGTTTACAATACTTAAATACTTGCAATAAAATACAATTACGATAAAAACAATGTTTAAATACTTACGAACTCTGAAAGGTGTAGCTTAAAGGTGTGGAGGCAGCTTTACTCTTTAAAGGTGTATTTCTTTTTGGAAGTTCAACAAATCATTCATTTTTTAATCTGTAGACTAATTTAACTAGTTTGTTTATTCATTTTCATGATTCAAGGCGGCAATAATGACCAAAATACTCCACTGGTCTAAAAATCCACAATTTTGAAACAGTTAAGGAGGGTACATCTATAAAGGGGTTAAGAGGCCCAACAGTTTGTATATTTGTATTTCCTTTCTAGCACATTCCTATTAACTTTCTTATTAAACTCAGTTAAAAATAAGTCGTTGTTGTTTTTTTTCGGAAATGCGCCCCAAACCGGGCTATTCCCACAGCAAATTACCTTCAAACTTTCAAACAATCGAACCCTCTATACAATATATCGAACCTCTACAATATAATCGAACCTCTATACATTATAGAGGAAGTATTTGTTGATATTCTCATACGAGTTCACAGTTAATCACAATTAGAATTGGAACATATCCAATTTTTGTCATCCATTAATACCAAGAAAGCTCTGAAATTTGGAGCCTCGTTCGATTTACTTCATTAGTTAACTAATAAGTAGATTTTGCCTTTTTTTTGCAATTCTTAGTTAACTTTGAACGTTTTTTTTTTTACAAACGGATTCTTAGTTAACTGAGAGTTGACTACGAAACAACTAATAAGAATTCTTTGTTCTTAGATATCTACAAAGAGGTTCTGGCAAGAAATTCAAACTAGGCAGCCCATCCTTGCCTCTATGGTAAAAGGATTAGCTCTGGCAAAATATGATGATTCATTCAGGATTTCCCAGATTGAATGATGCAGCTGTTTATTAAAAGTGATAACTAAGCAGCTGTATTTTAATATTAGAGTTTACTTTTCTTCTTATAAAAGGAAACAAGAGGTGTAAAATTTTTACAAAATGGTTGATTTCTTGTTAGCCAACATGATTTCAGCCTACTTCATTAATTTGACTGTTTCAGGCCTCCCCATTCTAGGCCTGATGGTCTGTTCCTAATGTATTGTACAGCTCACCTTATAGCAACTTCGAATTTTTCTGCCAAACGTCCCGTTCTATTTGCAATAGCCTGATAAACTTTCTTAGTTCACTTCCTGGCAAGTAAAACCCCAAAAGCAAAATTGACTTGTAGTTAACTAAGTTCTGTTAAATCGACCGCAACTCAGTTTTTCTTCTGAAAAGTTGATACTTTTCCAACATAAAGGATGTCCATAGTAACCATATACGCAAGAAAATTCCCCTCGGTCAACTAACATATATATTTCAGCTAATGACTATTTTTGTTACCCACCCACCTAACTCTTTCCAAATACGTTTCCATTTATATTTTTCTTTGAAAAAATCTTAACTCACCTCCTTCTATTGTTACGTCCTCCACCTCCACCTCCTTTTCTGCAGTCTCTTGCAAAGTGGCCTCTTTCTCCACAGTCATAGCATCTTTCGTCACGAATGTTACGATTACCTCCTCGTCCTGATCGGCGTCTTCCACTAGACAGCTCTACGCGAACTCGGCGCCCACATATTGTTCTACAAAAGAGTACTTTTAACCATGCTATTCCTCTCGCTTCATCTTGCCTCGTCATTTTTTGGGCCTTGGTTGAGCCCATATCTTACTCAATTTTATCAGTGTTTTTGTTGTTAGATTTGTTGTTCTTTTTTTTTTTTACTCCACTATTTAGATGTATAATGGGTTAAAAATAAACTGTTAAAATTATTAAAACGTCAAAAGAAACATTAACATAAAGAAAACAGCAAAAATAAGAACTAAATAAATAAAAGAAGTAGAAACATAGAAATATTAAATGATGATTTTTTGACAAACAGAGCTGAAGTTCGTCAATATGGGCGTGGACACTGATTTCAAGAATTATTTGAAAATCCAACTCAAACCCAAAACGAACAGAAATTACAATAATTAACTGAGTCAAACTCAAAACAAGCAGAAATTAACCTAAGTTGGGCACAAAACCCCTATGCCTTCCCAAGGCCAGAACAAAATTTGCACTTTACTGAAAAAATATAAAAGAAAGTGCATTGTCAGTTTAATATACATATACTGATATTTAGTAATCAAAATGTTAATATTATTTGATTTATTAAAGTTGTAAAAGTAGAAACATTTATATTTTTTCAGTAAAGTGCAAATTTTGTTTTAAAAATTGTGAGCATTTTAAAAATGTTCAAATGTCTTGTACAGATTCTGTACCAAAGTAATAAATTAGGATCAAAGCTATGCAAGGTAAGATGAATATGAAAACAGGTACTTTTGTAAAATTTACAAAATATATTGACAGCACAACGTGATAGAAACCTACTAACCTGCCATCCAGCCCTCTAACAGCATCTTCAGCATCTCTTGTGTCATCAAATTCAACAAAGGCAAATCCAGGAGGATTTCTTGCAACCCATACATTCCTTAGTCTTCCATAATATGAAAAAGCATCCTCCAATTCACTTTTAGATGCATTGTTTCCTAAAACAATTAAAAAACAAGTTAGACCTGACATAATCTTCAGCCATAAAAAAAATCAGAACACAAGGAACATTTTTTATTATTTTGAATAAGATGGACGAGCTACGAAAAATTAAGAGAGAAAAGTGGCTTTAACTCAAACCACTGTTTTATTTAAATTAAACCCATTTTTCTCTCTAATTTTTTTGTAAATAGAAAAGCAGTGTGGCCTAAGAAATTATTTATGGGCCTGCTTTTATCATTGGCCTTGCTGTACTTATTGATCATAACTGCCTATGTGGGAAATGAGGAGTACCTGCCTGGGATTGGGTAAATGGATCCCAAAAGCCCCATCCCTAAAAAACAAAGGAGTGTATCCCCCATATCCAGGGGGTTATAAGGTTTGATCCCCCCCCCCCAAAAAAAGTCTGACTTGTAAAAACATAATGAAAAATCAATATAAACAGATTTTTTTATGCGTTTTTTAGTCCCCCCCCCCAAAAAAAAAAAAAAAAACATATATAACCTTGCCCTCAACCTTAGGAACTGCTCTAATACCCATCCTCCAATATATGGGTAATAACTGTTTATATCTATTCAATAGATGATATTCACTAATTGTTAATCTCATCTTTGTTTATTTGTTCTTGTTTACAATAAAAATATGATATTAATAACAATGGCTTAAAACTTGCTTTTGTTCACAAGATGTCTTTTAAGGAGTTCCAGTGTTGGCTGTTTTCTGGCCCTCTTTTTATCAGATGAGCTTTCTCTTTTAGCAACATGATTCCCAAATTTGACTTAACCAAATTTGACTTTTTGTTCTGAGTTATGTTCTATTTATGTCATGTAAATATGGAAGAAGTGAAGTAGTGAAAGGAGATTATTAAAATTACCTTCCTGAATGTCATTTTGGCTATAAAACTATTTCTGGGATTTTTTTACTTATCCAAGAGAACAAATTTCATTTTTCATAAGAATTCAGCGTCCTGAGAGGGGAAGGGGCAATGATGCATGCTTGAAAATCTCTTTCCAAACCCTTCCTAATTTGCACCTTAAAATACATTCCTAAAATTTCATCTACCTCTATCTACTAGTTAGCAAAACTCACATCTCTCCACCTTCACTCTAACTGGAGCATGAAGGAAAAGGGGGGAGGGGGGCTCCTGTCTTTACCACTTTCCCTACTTGAACCAACTTATTATTTTAGTAATTTCACTTACTCAGAAACTTAATGAGCTTGGCATGTGAGACTTTCAGGAATAGACATGCAGCTTGTCTTAAATTCTAGTAAGATGTTTTGAAACTCCTTTTCCCACAATAATCAACAAATCAATAATTAATAGCAAAAAGGCGGTATTATGCAGAAAGAATAAATGAATGTAAGAGTAACTTGAGAAAAGTATGGGAGGTTGTTAATGAAATAATATGTCAAAAAAGGAAGAAGGTGGCTATACCTAAAGAAATACTAAATATGCGTGTTGAGACAGTAGCAAGCAAATCTCGTGCTGATGCTTTTAATCAATTTTTCGTTAATCAGACATCTCTACGTGCTTCTGGCCCATCTCCTGAACAAACCCACAGTAGAACAATATCAGGTCTTTTTCTAGCACCATGTACAAAAGAGGAATTACTAATGCTTATCAGTAAGCTGCCAAATGGCAAAACCCAAGACACCTTTGGGCTATGCAACTATGTCTTGAAGAAGGCCTCTGCAGGCCGTGTAGCTCCACTTACACACTTGGTCAATCTTTCACTAACAGCCAGAATTTATCCTAATGTGTTTAAAACTGCCCTGGTTCTTCCCTCTACAAAAAAGGAGACAAGAGTCTTATCTCTAATTATTGACCCATATCAATTCTACCGGTTATATCAAAGTCCTTGAGCGAGTGGTTTATAACAGAGTATATGGATTCCTCAATGGCATGCAGCTACTCTCTCCCCATAAATACAGGTTTCAGCGTTATCACTCAACTTTGCATGCCTTAGTTGATTCAGTTAATACATATTAAATAGCCAAGATGCTGGAGAAAAGGTACTAGGTAATTTTTTGGATTTCACTAAAGCTTTTGACACAGTATGCCATTCAATCTTCCTCTCAGAATTACATTCATTTGGAATATATGGTATTGCTCACAAGTGGTTTTCATTCTACCTGACCAATTGTAAGCAGTGTGTAATTGTGGAGGGTAGTGTGTTGGCAGAATTGCTGGTAAAATCTGGCATACCTCACAGGTTGGTACTTGGACTGCTCTTGTTTATTTTGTATATCAATGACCTGACAACATGTATTACTACAAATGCACACCCAGTACTAACTGCTGATGACTCAAATTTCTTCATTACTGCTGAATCATCCAAGTCTGCTGCAAAAAAGGCCCAAAAAACTCTTGACGAAATATCTGACTGGTGTTTTTGTAACAAAATGCAGGTAAATGCTACAAAATGCTGCATCATAGTCTTCACTCCTGCTCCTTCAAACTCCTCGTTGTCTCACACTGTCAATCAATGGAAATCCCATTCCTCAGACCAGTCACAAAGTTCCTCAGCATATTCTTAGATTCATCTCTTTTGTTCAAACATCACATATCCCAGCTGTCTTCAACAGCCTCACAGCAAACATCAATGTTACATAGAGCTAGCCTGCTTCTAAGTGCTGACATGATGGAAATGCTTTATAATGCTTTGTCTTCCCCTACTTGAACTACTGCTCTTCTGTCTGGGGCAATAAATTCAAATCTCCTCTAAAATCATTAAAAAGATCACAAAACCATGCAGTCAAGGCCACATATTGCCTCCTCAGGCTTTGCCCTTCATTCCCTATTCAATGCTCTTTCTAAACATAACAATCATTGCTGTTGCAGTTATATCCCAGCCCCCTTGAATAGGCTGAATATAGCCCTAGGCTTGTACTAAACTACTATATGTACAAAACTTTTGCTACATAGAAGAGTGCTGTCATTGCAATGTCCCGACTTCTCTTTACAGGACCAGATATAGCCATAGGCTAGCCTATATAGCCTGCAGAAGATTGCTGCATTTTTTTTAATTGCCTTACCTTTGTATTATAAGCCAGCTAGGTAATAGCATTTTAGTTTTATTAGCATTTAGATTAACATGAATCTTTAGCAATAATAGTATTATCAGTTAAGAGTAAATATTAGTTTTTATATTACTGAGCCTAATATAAGGTGAGCACAGTACTTCACGCATCTCTTTCCAAATATTTCATTAGCCTACTGTTTATAATTACTACAAAATCAGCAAACTTTTGTCAGCTAGTTTAAGGCACACAATAGCTGGATCACAACTTAAAGAGTTAAATCACTGTAAAATCTCTATGAAACCCCTTAGAAAGTGCACTATTTCACCACAAGATTTGTCAAAACAATTTAATAAGAATACAATTAGCTTGAAATTATGATCCTTGACAACACTAACAGTTTTAAATGTGATAGTCAACAGTAAAGCATAATCATGAACACACTCTTTGAGCTTGAGCCTAATTTGAAAAATTCTACCCAATCTTGGAAAAAGTTAGGACAAAGCCAGCAGAGTACCATGGATACATTCAATCTAGCTTTAGGCATTGTTGTGAAGCAGAATAATTTTAAATGAATAGACTAGGGCAAGATAACTGGTAGTCAGACAGCT
The DNA here is from genome assembly GCA_029168905.1 of Artemia sp. Kazakhstan ARC1039. Taxonomy (NCBI): domain Eukaryota; kingdom Metazoa; phylum Arthropoda; class Branchiopoda; order Anostraca; family Artemiidae; genus Artemia; species Artemia sp. Kazakhstan ARC1039. Next base: position 32,537 of record JAQQPU010002103.1, on the reverse strand, counting down.
AATCCCCTTTTCAACTGTTAAATCAACAGTTGATCAAAATCAGACATGCTCTTTGAGCTTAATTAGGAAAATTCTGCCCAATCTTGGACTAAGTTAGAACAATACACCAATTTCATGGACAGACTGCATCATGGATATATTCAATCTAGCCCTAGGCAAGTTTTGTGAAGCAGAATAACTGTAACTAAATAGGCTACGGTAAGATATCCAGTAGTCCAATAACTAATTACCCCTTCAACAGATAAAAACTACATTAGAATCTCTATTACAGCACTAAGAAAGCAGATTGTTTTACCACTGGATTTGTCAAAAAAAAATAAGCATGTACTGATGGTCAAAAGCAGAGCCTAAAAACAGACACACACTTTCAGCTTTAACCTAAACTTGGAAAATCCTGCCCAATCTTGGCAATGATATCTTTAAATTAGAATAAAGTATCTTGGATATGGGATCTTAAACTTAACACTAAGCATCTAAATCATAGCCAGGCCTCTAACATAGATAGACTCAATCTAAGCCAAGTGTTGTGAAGTAGACAAACTGTATTTCAATAGGCTAAAATTTTAAGGCAACATTTGCTTAAGGGGGGACGCCAGTCCAAAGCTGTTTTGGCTGATTCAAGCCCTTTTCCTGGTCGGCAAAAAGGCTCAAACACAAAGGTGTCAGATTTCACACAGACTTGAGTAAACAAACTCAAGAGGGCAACTTCCAGGGGTTCCTTACGCTTTCAATATTAGTTAAATTTTATGATAGATACTTTCATGGAGTGTAAAAGGTAGGTGATTGAATGGTTAGGCGATTAAGTTAGGTGATTAATTATGGAATAAAATGGCTTTGGAAAACGACAAATGAATTATTAAATGTATACATCTATGATCCTATGCATGTCTTCTAATCCTGTCTGCCATCCAACTTATTTGCACAATTTGTTGAATGTCCAACTCTCAAGCTAACGCTTTTAAATTATACATACCAAATAAATCATTTCAAGAGCTAAAGCTTCACTAAATCAAAGTCCAACTGACTGCTTTTGAACAAAAGGAAGCGTTAACCCCCTCAGCATAATTTATGCACCCACATCTGTTTGATTCCAAGTATTTTAGGCTCTTTGTCGGGTGATAAGCAATTTGAAACGTTGGTATGTAAAGTATTCAAAGGGACTGCAGTCAGCAAGTGTTTTTTTATAAAAATATGCTGCAACTGCTTCAATAGAATATTTTTTGCTGCATTTTTAAGTACCAATTATGACAATATTGACTGCAGCAATCTTGCAGGCAAACCCAAAATAGGTTTTTGAGTTTTTTTTTGGGATTTTAGGAAAAATAGGTGTCGGCTTTAGCATTTTGCTAAATCAAAATGTTCACCTGATTCTATTCTATTAGAAAAGACCGAGACCACCTAACTGCCTCAACTATTAATGTCAGACAAACTCAAAACACTTACTATGGGAGAGATAGGAAGGTTACTTCAAGTATGGTCGCCCCTTAAGTTTAAATCATGGGTGCCGGCAGGGGGAGGGGGCCATAGCTCCCCTGGAAATTTGGGACTATAAAGTAATCATAAGGATGCCAGAGGAAAGAGAGCAGAATAGGAAAAACCATACAAAAAATTCGTGTTGCCCCATTGCTGGCTGCCTGCCAATAGATTTTGACCCTTAATAAGGAAAATATAAGTTCTAATTTGTGACTGAATGACCCCTTCCCAGTTTTCCACAAACATTTTTTCTATATGATTTGGTTGGAATAACAAAAAAAAATCAAATTCTTCATAGTAATGAATGGTAAGTAAATAACAATCCTTGTCAATAATGAAAGTATAAAAGCCTAACTATTGATAACATTACATCACAGAATCAGCTTTATGGTGATCCTAAATATGTATATGATTATTAGTAATTAGTGCAGTTATTAGTACACAAAAAAATTGTATAATTATAGAAAACACAAGGAAAACAACTCAACAAGGAGCAATTTTGGTAAGAATATGATGTCAACTCTTGCTTGCATTGCAAGAGCACCTATGAACAATGAGCTGATCAATGAAGCTACTATAATCAGAAATGTGTTCTGCTGAATGGAATGCTGGGAATTTCTGTATTTTTTCCCTGAACAGATACGTTTTTTGTGTTTTATTATCATTTGTTTATTTTTCTCCAGGAGTTTTACAGTTATGAAGTATAAAGGTGTCAAATATATTGGTTTTTGGTATTCAAACTTAAATTAAAAATATTTAATTAAAATGTTTTTTTTGCTTTTCTTAACCTTAGTTTTAATGTTTTACTTTGAACAGACTACTTTGATAATGTGTTACTTCTTATAAACACAGAGTCTAGAGGCATTAAATATTTTAGTGTAAGATAACCAAGTTCAATATTGTTAGTCAAATGCTTTGGCATTGCTCAACAGAACTCAATGCTGGAAGTTTATATCTTAGTTTTTGTAAGTAGGCATTGTTTTGTGTGTTTTTTGTAAAGTTTCTTTTAACTAAAAGTAAGGAGCAACATTAAAACTTATAAAGGAACAGAAATTAATACATATACAAGGGGGTTTCCCCCTACTCAACACCTTGCTCTTCATGCTAAAGTTTTTCAGCACTTTGAAAAAAGTTACTTATTGTTCTATTTGGACAACCCTTGTGTTTCAGGAGTTGTTTTAAAGAATCAGGACAAAATCTAAACTTAAGCATAAAGAGCAAGGTGTTGAGAAGGGGGTAACCCCCTTTATATATGTAATAATTTCTGTTTGTTTTAAGTTTAATGTTGCTGCTTACTTTGAGTTGAAATTTCTAATTATTTTTTAAAATGATGCCAGGATATCTGGCTCCACTTCTACAGAAAAATCCCCCTCCCCACAGAAATATCCTCTGGACAATTCAATCCTGGCAAAAATTTACCCTGGACAATTACCCTCAACATCTCCATGTAAAATTGAATTGGTAGAGAGAAAGCAAGACATATAAAGAAATTTTGTATAGAAATTCTGGCAAATTCACCCAGTGTAAAATTGGTACTTATTAAGAATCCAGTAAACACACGAGAAGTGAAGTTACATTAATGCTAATGAAATAAAACAAAGTAGGATGACAATATAATAGTTTATGAACAAATTTAAATCTTTGTTCATAGATTGTTTAAATCTTTGTCATGGAGTGAGCAATTGCTCACAAGGCAGCAAAAACCTGTTTTTCATAAAACATCTTTGAGATTTTGATGCAGTCTTTCTTGCATGTTTACTGGATTCTTAATAAGTACAGTAAAATTTCCCCTGAAAAGTTCACCCCCTGGAAACTTCCCTTTCCATGGAAAATTCTCCTGTGCAAAATCCTTCCAGCAGAAAATTCGTCCTCCCCTCCCCACCCAAAAAATGTATGCATACTTCCCAATAACAAATACTATATGTAAATAATGGGCAAATTTTATAACTTACAAACCTTTCCCCATGGCTTTAGGGGGTCATTTTAACTCCAAAGAAATAGTTATTGGGCCTTTCAACTATGCTAAACAAAATAGATATCTCAAAATTTTGATCAGACAATTTTGGGAAAAAATTGGCATGGGAGGGGGGGGGGGCTAGTTACCTTCCAAATTTTTTGGTCACAAGGAATTTTCATTTCCGTTAGAATGAGCCCTCTCCCATTGTTCTAGGTTCAAAAAAAGGATTAAAAATAAATAGACACTTGTCTGCAATCTTTCTTCTGGCAAAGATTACAAAATTCCACATTTTTGCAGATATGAGCTAATAACCTCTACAGTAGTGTTTGTTGATATGCTGAATCTGAAAGAATGATTTTCATTAGAATTCTATGACTTCTAGGTTTTTTTTTCCTTGTTTCAAAAATCAGACAAATTTTCTCAGGCTTGTAGCTTTTGATGGTAAGACTAAACTTAATGAAACTTACATATTTGGAATCAGCATAATAAGCCAAGTCTTTTGATATATCTATTAGTATCAAAATTCTGTTTTTTAGAGTTTTGGTTACTATTGAACCAGGTCACTCCTTACTTACAGTTTGTTACCATGAACTGCTTAATTACCCATCAAAATCTAAACAGAGATCATTGAAATCATTTGGCCGCTGTTGGAAGTGGTGTCCCCCAGGGCACGGTTTTGGGTCCGACTTAATTTAATATATATATAAATGACGTGCCAAAAATCCTAAATAACAAAGTAAGCCTCTACGCTGATGACTCGAAACTTATCAGTCGTGCAGACACAGCAGAGAATATTAAGTCGATCCAACTGGACCTCAATACATTCACTCACTGGACTAATATTTGGAGGCTTGAATTCAACGCATCAAAATGCAAGACTCTCCACCTTGGGAAGAAAAACCCACACACTCAGTACCATATGGATTGTAGGGATGGGTCCCGAAATGCCATTTCCAGCAGCCACGCGGAGAGAGATCTTGGTGTCCTGGTAGACGACGAATTGAAATTTCATATTCATGCACAAGCAACTATTGCGAAGGCTACTCAGACTCTTGGCTTAATCAAAAGAACGTTCACTAGCAGATCTCCAACTGTTATGACCAAGCTATACAAGAGTCTAGTTCGACCAAGGCTAGAGTTTGGAATGTGTATCGCATGCCCAATCAATAAGACAGACCAAGCAGCTCTAGAATCAGTCCAGAAGAGGGCAACGAAATGTATTAGAGACCTCTATGATGTCCCTTATCCATCCCGTCTCCGTAAGCTTAGAATACCATCTCTAACATATCGTTGCAAATGAGGTGATGTGATAACAGCATACAAGCTCCTAAATGCTGAGGATACCATTCCTGGCCTTTTTCAACCGGACAATTCAAACAGAACTCGTGGTCATTCTCAAAAGCAATTCCGAAAACGAGCCAACACCAGACTAAGGAACAAGTTCTTCTCAAATAGAGTTGTCAGCTTATGGAACTCCCTTAGTGAAAAAACAGTAACCTCTACCAGCGTGGATGCGTTCAAGTCATCAGTGGATAGGGAGTGGCTCAACAAACCGTGGTGCACCATTTGGGACGCCACAAATGATGATTAAGTATCATCACTGAAGCTGGCGGACACAGGATTCGTCCTATCGCTAGCAAGTGCGATTTAAGGTAATTTAAGGTAATATTGATCATTTTTCCTGTGTTACCAAAAGTATTGTATTCATAAAAATTTAAAGGTTCATAAAATGTAATTAAACAATAGAAAAGGTTTTTCAACTGAAGTAAGGAGCAAGTGTAAAATTTAAAACAACTTGAAATTACTCTTTATATAAAAGGGACTGTCCCCTTCTCAAAACCTTACTCATTAAACAAATGTTTTTTAGTGCTTTGAAAAATCTTTTTTTTTCAATTGCAAATTTTCTCAAAAATTTGGACAAAAGCCAAACTTTACAGTAGACAGTATGGAACTAAGGAGGAGACACTACCTTCATATAAAGAATAATCTATTCAAATAGGTTTCAAATCTGTTCCTTGCTTTCAGTTGAAAAGCTTTTTTTAATTTAATTTCTGAATGCTTTCCAAATCATATCCAGGCCTAACCAAGATATAATTTGAGGTAGCCTACTGGTCCCTTAAATCCCTGGTTAATTGATTTCAAAATGTGTACATCAATAATTGTACATGGATTAGTACTGTCCTATGTTTAAATTTGCAATTTCAATTTTGGATAAAATTTGAATATACTGAAAAAATTGGCAATGAATAGTAATTGAAGTACAGTGAAGTACTTTATATGAATAGGAAAAAAAAATATTACCATTTAAAATTGCTGAAAACAAAGTTCCTAGCAGTATTTGATAGCCCCAAAGGAATTTCCTAGTGGAGCTGATGATGGCCTGTTTGCCTTTTCCACCTCTGTGCTGGTAGATATGGGAATGTAACATTTTAGCTGTATAGAGACACATTTTAATTAATTCCTACTCACCCTACCTCTCAACATTTATTTGAAGCCTCATGAAGAATAAGCAGTTTGTCCATTAAAATATACTTTTTTAGGAATCTACCCTACCCCCACCTAAACAATGAATCACCCCCCCCCCCTCATTATAGCAGATACACAATTACAGATCACCAAACCTAGCCTAATTTCATTACAAATACAGTGAATCAACTTTGTTGAATCCAGTACTGCCACCATGTGGCATTACTTCTTTTGCAACTGGGAAGCCTGAAATATAGTTATTGATACTTTTAAATCAATTTGCTTCTCAAATTTTAAATTGATAGCAGATTCATCCTCTTTGGGGTAAAGTTGTAGTCTGGTGCCCTAAAATGGCAGAAAACAAGACTTTCCCTTGGCCCAATCTGTATGGTCACTTGAAAAAGAGCTTTAAATTTACATTTGAATGAGCTCCCTCCCAATTATCTTGGATTTTTGGTTTGATACAATCACCCCTGGGAAAAACAAAACAAATAAACATGCATCAACTATGTTCCTTCTGAAAAAAAAATGTAAAATTCCACATTTGGAAGATTGGAGCTTGAAACCTCTATGATAGGGTTCTCTGATACAATATATTTAATAAAGGGATTTTCAATAAGATCACTTGCTTTTTTGGGTGTGTTTCCCCTTTTTTTTAAATTGGGCAAATCTTCTCAGATTTTTGGTTTTGGGCGGGTAACAATGAACTGAAAGAATTTTATATATTTAGAATCAGTATAAAAAGCCAATACTGCCAGTGCAGCAATTGTCATGAGAATTCCATTTTCAGTTTTGGTGAACATTGGCCCAAGTCACTTTTTACTTTCAGTTGTTTATCACAAACTATTTGATAAGACTCTCTTGTCATGAAAATTTGTTTGAACCTGTTCATTTTATTTAGTTTAATAGAACAATAAAAAGAAAGAGGGTCAATTTGACAGCTGGAGTAAGTTTAAATTTTGTTTTTCTTTTGCATTTCTATCTTTTTTAAATGTCTAAAAATATAAGGGACTTAAGTTTGAGGGGGAGAACTATCCTTTTATGAAAGAGGTACATTTTACATGGCCATTATAAAATCAAAATATGGTATCTATGCAGGCAGGATGATTTTTTAGTATCTCTACTCATTCTGTAAACTTGCAAAATTGCATAAAAACAAGTCTACATCTGTTATAATCTATGGAAGCAATAAATTGTTCTGTAATTTTGGTTTGAGTTTGATTTTCTTTTAAGATTAAATGCATAATAACTAAATGTGTTCTTGATTAAATAAATCAATCCCTTAGCCAGGAATCCTTGTTGTTTAAAAATATACTGTATTTTGTTTGATTTTGCATGCAATTTAATAGCTCTTTTAATTTGAGTTTTTTCCTAAAAGCATTTAAAATAAACTTATTCCTACAAAAAAGTATCCTGAAATATATTCCCTGTCACCCAACCACCACTGCTATTTTGGCATCTGACCCCCCCCCCCCTGGAAAATTTTCTGCTGGTGCCCTTGGTTTAAATGTTAAAAAAATGCATCCAACTTTAGAAACCCACTATTAATCAATAAGAAATACACATTTCATTCAAAATATTTATGAAAGCAGATTGTTTTATCATTGCATTATTTTATTTATAATACAAAATGTGTTAGGCTTAACAAAGCTAGCCCTAGGCCTTTTAATTTTTTATTTTATAGTCTTTATGATGGGTAAATTTGCAGTGGGCCATATAATTTAGGTGAGATGAAAGTGAAAATGTTATTTGATGCCCTTTTTTATGTTCTTTCATAATTCAAGAATAGCTTCTAGGGCTAATTGAATCTTGAGCCCTTAAAGGAGTTTTATATGAATAATGAAAGAGCATAAAAACAGCATCAAATGATGTTTTCACTTTCATCTTAGCTAAATTATATGGCCCACAGCAAATTTACCATGAAATCTACTCATCCCCAACCACCCTAATGTGCAAATATGTACCCTGAATTGTTGATGGCAAAGTTTCAAATCACAAAATTCAGCACAATTTTTGTTAATGGCATTTGAAAAACTTGAAACAATAGGAAAACAGTTTAAAATCAAGTTTTTAATAAATGAATTTTGAATTGTTATCAGTAAGTATTTTTGGAATATATTACTCTTGAACAACTTATTTATAAACTAGTGATATGTTTTCAACCACTTTTCAATAATTTAACTAGTGTAGATAACTTCTTTGTGTGGTTACAAAAATGAAATACCTTTGGGCCCCTTTAAGGGCTCAAGATGCAACTAGCCCTAAAAGTGATTCTTGAATTAGGCTATGAAAGAGCATGAAAAAAGACAACAAATGATGTTATCCTTTTCATCTTAGCTAAATTATTTGGTCCACTGCAAATTCACTTTATTCCTAACTCAATAATATGATTTGGTAAAAAATTACCAAACTGATAGGCCTAACTGAAAATTAAGGTGCCCTAAAATGTTGTAGTCAAAATTTCAATAGGTAGTCTATAGACCTGACATATAGGCAAATTTCAGGACCGTCTGAAGGGAGAAAAAGTGGAGGTATGCACTTAAAAATACCTTCCCGGGACATACTCTAGCCTGTAGACCCATCCCTCAGTTTCATTTTCCTAACCTAACCCCTTTCCAAGATAGCCAAAAGTAGAATTTTACCAAGTACGTTACTTACCAAGATCCCCAACATAAATTTTGGCATCTGAGTAACCCCGCGCCATAATTAAAGTTCTTTAATAATAATTAATACAGCTTTTTCAATTTTGGAATACAGATGCAAAATGGCGGATGGCAGAAGGCTGTAAAAAGTGAAATTGGCCATTTATAAAAACATAATAGATGGCGAACTCGTATCGAATCAACTCAGCCACTACTGTTTGCTACTAACTACTACTAAAAACTCGCTTCAGCACCAGGCTGCCCGAGGAAGTGGCGGATCCAGCGGGTGAGGGGGACGCGTGCTCCCCTAGCGTAGTCTAAAGTAGTGTAATGTACATAATTAATGCAAGTTTGTGTAAATTAAACTTGCTCCTAACGCAAGTTTATCGGATCAACCTATTTTGCGCCCCGCCCTAAAAAAATCCTGGATCCGCGCTTGGCCTGAGGTCAATACAGCTTTGCACACTCTTTCTCTATCCCAATTTCTTCAAAGCCTCCCTTTTTACACCCTCCCAGGAAGTTCCCATTTCCGTTAAATCTTTCCTAACGGCATCCTCCCACCCCAACCGAGGAAGACATGCTTTCCGCTTAGACCTAGACGGTTGGCCAAAAAGGACAATCTGTCATCCTTCATCCGCAGAAAATGCAATAGCCATTTCAACCTTTCTCTCGCTCTCGTCCTAGAAAGCGGGATTCAATCATTCTTTTCAAAAAACATAATGGTTCTCTTTGACTTCGTGTTCTCCTTGTTCGAAATTCGGAAGCATAGGAACGTATCGAGAGTTGATGAAAAATTCAAGCATGAGGGGAGTGTCTTATTTATCCCCTCCAAGGAGGAGGGGAGAGCAAAATCTTGTTAATATTATAAATATGGGCATCCATAAGCTGAATTTTAGGGGGGGCTTACCAGGTCTAATCTGCACTTCCAATGCTGTATAATAGAAATCTCAAACAAAAATATACAAATATACTACTAATACTACTACTACAAACAACTCACCGCAGTACCAAATCGCCTGAGGACAACACAGATATGCACGCTCCTCCTCCATCCCAATATATTCAAAGCCTTCCTCTTTAGACCCTCCCGGGAAGTTCCCATTACCTTTAAATCTTTCTTTATGACATCCTCCCACCCCAACTGCGGATGACCTGCTTTCCGTTTAGCCCTAGACGGTGGGCCAAAAAGGACAATCTTTGGCAGTCTGTCATCCTTCATTCGCAGACCGTGCCCTAGCTATTTCAACCTTTCTTTCATTATACCCCTAGAAAGCGGGATTTAACCATATTTTTTGTACAGCCTATTGTATAAAATTGAGTCTGTCAGCCGGGCACCCAGAACAATCCATGTGAAATGGATTTAATTTTCAATTGCATTTGAACTTCTTCAGTTTATCCACAGACGTGGAAAACGGGGCATGCTACTCCAATCCCTAAAAATATACTGAACTTAATTTCGATGGTGTCAGACCAATCACTTTGACCCCTTTGTTCAGCAAAATGTACGAAAGTTTTGTAGCAAATTGGCTAAAAGCTGAAGTTGAACCCCTCCTTGATCCTCATCTGTACGGTAACAGAAAGAATACATCAGCATCCCATTATCTAGTCAGTCTTTTACATTTTATTTTTTAAGCATGTTGATGAGCAGGAAATATGTTGATGATCTTACCCTTGAAGAAACTTGTGAAGCAAATGAATGTAGCAAAGCTCAAATCTTAATTGGTTTAATGAAAACTAAAGCTTCCAGTTCAAATATGAATGTAAATGACAATAAGTCTTCAATTTTAACTGTTTCATTTTTAAATTCTTCAGAACCAAATTTTCTACCAACTATCTCTGATTCTCTTAAAGTCAGGAAGATTAAACTCTTGGGAGTTATTATTACCAGTGATTTAAAATGGGAAGCAAACACATCTAGTCTAGCAAAAAGGGGTAATGCTGGGCTGCAGATGATCAAGCTGATGTCGAAACATGGCACCCCTCCAGATCACCTCCTCCAAATATTTATCTTTTATTCGCCCAATTCTGGAATATGCAGCTCCTGTATGGCATTTTGGACTGACGACTTGGGAAAGCGCCAGGATCAAAAGAGCTCGGAAAAGAGCTCTAATGATAGTATCAAAGCAGGCAGAAATGTCGCATAAAGAGCTGCTGACAATGTTTAAAATGCAAACTCTGAAAAAAAAGAGAAAAAATCTTCATTTCGGGAGACAATCTCTGATCCACCCAATCCACAAAATCCTTTTCCCCCCTCAATCCACAACAAAAAAAACTCCTGCGCAGGGTTGCAGTGCCTGTTGAGAAAAGTCAGTCGGTACGCTGTGCCCGTCAGTGGTTAGCGAAAATTTTTATACCCAGTTTTGTAAATATGTACAACGAAAATCAGGAGGATTGATTTTTTTTTTTTTTTGTATTTTTTAATGTTCAATTTTTAATGTGACTATGCTTGTATAATGTGAATAATACTTTTTAATGTGACTGTACCAAAGAAATTTGGCAGTTCTATGAAGATTTTGGCGAAAATAAAAGATTATCTATCTATCATATCATAAGAAATCGCCTTGAGGCAATTTCTCTGGAAAACATCTAGCAAATCTTCATCCGCTTTTCAAAGCGCCCTTGCTTCACAGCCATATTTGACCACTGTCATAACTGTAGCTTCCAATATTCTAATCATGGTTTGCAGACTTATCTTTCTATTCTTCAAAACCTTTTTCTTCCCTTCCAAGAAGTCCTAAATCTTTCTTTATGACATCCTCCCACCCCAACTGCGGACGACCTACTTTCTATTTAGCCCTAGATGGTTGGCCGAAAAGGACAGTCCTAGGCAATCTGTCATCCTTCATCCACAGAACGTGCCCTAGCTATTTCAACCTTTCTCTCATTATAGCCCTAGAAAGCAGGATTGAATCACACCTTTTGTACAACCTATTGTTTGAAACAGGGTCTGTCAGCCGGGTACCCAGAACAACCCATGAGAAATTGCCTTTAGGCAATTTCTCTGGAAAACACTCAGCAAATCTTCATCCGCTTTCGTTTAGATAAAATGGAGACAAAACTTTAACTAAACATTGGATGCAGTCAGCTAGAGTTCAGATAAAGATCTAAGCAATCAAAATAAATACCTGCAAATTTCAAGTAGAGCATTACCTTTTAAGCTAAAAAAAGAACGATAATCGTTATCTAACTTATTATTTAGAGGTTGATTTCCTAATTTTATTTTAAATACATTTGAAAAATTTTAAGACAACATGTTTATCGATCGAAGCATAACTGATAATGTTGTGTAAAGGGCGTAAGAATGAACAGATCAGTGAAAGGAGCTGCGTGCGCGGCTACCGCCACGCACGCGCAAATTTTTTGACTTGCACACGCTTTTAACAACTTGCACTCTTTTTTGGCCTTGATTTGCACTCTTTTTTACGTCGGCAGTTGGCAACCCTGCTAAAACCAGCCAATAGTTAAAAGGCCTGAAATCCCTTTTGGTCATTATTGCAAAACCAAAAATATACCCTTAGAATCACCACTGTTGAAAACACTAAATAGGAAATAGGTACAAAAAACTATAAAAAACACGTCAAATATTTGTTTATATTCATTTTTGTTACGTTTTTACGAGCCAAACATACATTTTGGGATGGAGGGTGGGGGTGGGGGGGGGTTAATAGAAGCTATTACTTATATGAGGGAGGTTAACCTCTCCTCAATACCCCAATCTTTATGCTAAAGTTTAACTTTTAGTCCCAAATTCTTTAAGAACGACTCCTAAAACACAAGTGTCGTTTAGTTAGAACAATAATTTTTTTTTTAAAGTACTAAACAAATTTAGCATGAAGAGTGCGGTAATGAGGAAGGGGCGCCCCCTCTCCTCTCTTATCCATCATAATTTCTTTTCGTTTTAAGTTTTAATGTTGCTCCTTATTTTCAGATGAAATAACTTTTTTTTAATTTAATTAAACAAAAAGAAAAGACCACACATAAAAGCAGTGCTCAAGCCCTTTCTCAAAACAACATAAGAACTAGAATGCCATAGGAAGTTTATGGGATCGAAGAGTCTTTAATTTCCTTATAGAAAAAAAAAGAATTTCCATGAAATAAAATATGGAATCTCGACAGAAAAAGCAGATGTTTATGCTTTTTGCGAGATAAAACCTAAGTGAACTAAAACCCCTCTTGGAGACGTTCAGATCCCCACGCCCCTTTTGCATACCGTTGTGTATACGAGTCGGACATATATTTTCCGTGTCATGTGAAAAGACACAAGGAAATATTAATGAAGACAAAAACATTAAAAAAAATGAAGGTAAAAAGGGACTCGTAAATAAAAGTGGTTGCTCTTAAAGTTAAATATATTGATTGATTGCTTAACATTCTATAATTCAATTGCTTTCTTTTCGAATCTTACTCCGTCTGAGAAAGAAAAAAATCCGAGACCAGTCAACAAAATACACGTATTCCTGAGATAATTCAAAGAGATAATGTTCAACTTTAACATAGTCATATTTTATGTATGTTAAATTTGTTTTGAAAATCTCTTGAAAAATATCAATTTATTCTACGTTTAGAGTAGCCAGATACTAATGCACGTAATGAAACGGACAACAAAGAGGGAGAGCAATAGTAAAAAAGGGGCACACTGTCAGGAATTCATGAATAAGCTGTGTTTACATTAGAGTACACGTGATTGTGGTTGTTATTCACCTAGTTGTCCGTAATCGTATCAGCTAGCACGTGGCGAGATTACATCGGGGGGAGTTGTGGTTAGTCGGATAGGGGGTGCTCGAATACATTAAAAGTGTAATTTAGGTTGATTATTATAATTCCTAGATCCAAGCATTCTGACTAAATTGTGTGTTTTTTCTGTGTGACAGAAACTATATCGAGGGTCTGTATCAAGGGTCTCAAACTATATCAAGGGTCACGTCAAAAAATATGTCTTCATTGAACAATCAGTTATAATTGAAAAAAATCGAAGTTTTTTTTAATACTTTCGGGGTGTAGGTGTTGCTACTAAATTGCCATATACTGAGTGTTAAGCTGGTCAAAATTGTCACTAATTTTGCCTGGTAGAATTGCCAATAGATGGTTGTTTTACGAGTTCCTTTTTTGATACCAACGGGAAAATGCGACATTTTTTTCCCATCGGACGAATATGTCGTAAGGAAATTTCCAAATTTACCACTTTCTATAATTTTTTTCTATTAGATTGTGGAATTTTATACAATGTTGGTCGAAAAATCCTTTTTTCTGAAATTTGTTTTGCAAAAAGGTTATTCGGATATATCAAAATTTTTATATAAACATAAAACGTTTATATAAATTTGTGTTTGTCTCCCATCTTGTCTCCCCTTAAGATGTGTAGTTGATTTAGATATAGGAGTCGGGGGGTTCTATTTAAGTTTCTTTTTGAGGGCAGGAAAGGTGAGACATCTATGTCTTTTTCAGGAGGTCCCTTTGTGTCAGACATGAGCTATTTGTAACTAAAAACCTCACCTCTGATTTCTTTCACTGTTCAGGAATATAATTGACTTGATTTACGTCCCATCCATCCTTGAAGGTCATTTTGGGGCCTCTTCTTTAACCAGTTCATTGATATGCCACCTGTAGGTGCTTCTGTTGTCGGCCAGGCGGCAGAGTTGTGGCAGGTTGTAGGGTGAGAAGTTTTCTTTCCATCTCTTTGGAGGGCGAACTCTGGGGCGAGAACCGTGTACTCGTCCATTGAAGTTTATCTTCAGGAGACGAGTGATAGCCATGCGTTGGGTATGTCCAAGCCATTTGAGTTGTTGCAGTTTTATTTTGTCCAGTATTGTAAATTTGACTTTCAGATTATGGAGATGCTTGGAGTTGGAGATTCTGTCGTGGTAGGTGATACCAGCGATGCATCGTAGGGATTTGGTTTCAAAGGCAGCTAGGCGGCGTTGATCGTCTGTTTTAAGCGTCCAGGATTCACAGGTATAGATGGCGATCGAAATAATGAGGGAGTAGAAGAGTCTCGTTTTGAGAGTTGTTGTTAAGTTCTTATTCCTCCAGATGGGCATCAGAGCTTTAAAACTGGAATTCACAAGTGTCAGGCGTCTCTTGATGTCTTTGAGTTGGTTGTTATCAGAAGTAAGTGAGCTCCCAAGGTAGGTGAAGCCTTTCACCCACTCAATGGTATCTCCACCAAGCTGAAGGCTGAGATTTACCTGTGAATCGAACTTGCGTGAGCAAAGTATGGCTTTCGTTTTTGAGGTGTTGATGGCCATCCCGAAGAGGTTGGTGGACGAGTGAACGCTGTTAGGCTGAGATTGTAGATCTTGAAGGGACTCGGTTATTAGGTCTATGTCATCAGCATATGCTAGTTTGTCTATTACCACTCCCCCGACAAGGGCGCCGGGTGGGTTGTCTGTGAGTGAAAGGGCTGCAGTTAGGAAGAGATTGAACAGCTCCGGTGATATTAGGCAACCTTGAAGTACTCCGGTAGACGTTTTGAAGCTTTCGGTAAGTCCTTCTCTAGTCATAACACGGCTACTGAACTTCTTATACATGTCTTTGATCAGCGAGATCAGGTTGGATGGGATGCCAAAGTGAAGAAGGATGTACCATAGACCTTCTCTCCATATCCGATCGAAAGCTTGCTTAAAGTCTATAGTCTATAAAGTCTATAAAGGACTATAATACAAATCCTATAATCCAATTAACAAGAACCAAGGTCACTAATATCACTTAGGAAAGTCCAGGGACGTGCACGGTTTGTAAGAATGTTTAAGTTACACACGGGGAATTTCGACTGGCTAATACCAAGAGTGAAAGCACCAAGTAGATGTTAACACAGCGGAAGCGAGTTCATAACTGAACTCGCTTATATGAACATAAAATTTTATATAAATTTGTGTTGAGTTTCAGTGCTTCCACTTTTGGATTTCAATATTCCCTATTTTTATATCAGTTTTCCCTAAAATTCCCGGTCTCTATGTCTGATTTCTCCCTAGAAAAAAGGGATATTTTGCCTTATATTGCCATACAATCTACCCGAGAAAACATAGCGCAGTATCAAATTGCTATTTTTTACTTCAGATAATGATATATATAACATCTTTTACACTACCAAGAACACATAAAAAATTTTAATTAAGTGTCATCTCCGGCACTTCTTCATCGCGCGTAGTGTTTGCCTTCGACTTGAAGCCAACAACCTCTTTCGGTATGCAGACAGTTGATGAAGTTTTATCTTTGTTTTTCAACCAGTAATTGACTCGAATAAGTGAGACTAGTGTGACATTCTCGACTTTATCTCGGATGTATGTTTGATTAATTTCAGGAGGTTAATTAAACGCTCAGCTGGTACATTTCTAAAAGGTAAAGAAAAGATCAGTGACATGGACTTCCGCAATTCCGGGTACTTGATTTCACCACTGCGAGTCTTCAGACTAAACATATCCATCCAGTACAGCCCAACTGACAGGTCTTCAACTTGGGCATCTCCCAAATGAAGCTCGGTGACATCAGTCATTGCCTGTGACCTCCTTTCTACGTCTGTTTTCTGGAGGCTACACTTTTCTCTTAGAACAGGATATCTCACAAATAATGGCCTTAGAGATTTTGGCTTCAAATTTCCTGCATTTCTTGGTTCAACCAAAGCCAAAATTTTATGAATTTCGTCTTCAAACTTGAAACGGTCTTGAATATGCTTGATTAGCACTATATAATATTTTCAACAAGACTGGTAAAGGAGATCAATATTATCACTTAGCTATTGAGCATCTATGAGTTCTTGCATTGAATCAGTTGCAGCTATTCTCACATATGTTTGGTCTAAAGGCATGTACGCACTTGAAAGGTAAGGATCCAGTTCGGTAAACAAACCAACACTGCGAATATAGTCCAGTTTCATGAAGTTAGATGCAATATCATTTACAAGTTTGCTGACACTTCCCTTTAGGGAGTGAAGAAGTGGAAGCTCAGATTGAAAAACTATGTTGAATTCGTTGGAGAGACTGAGAGACTAACCCATGAATTGAAGGTATGGCTTTGTCAACTTGCTTTGTAATGTTGACCAGATAAGTTCGTTAGTTGCAGTTGGGTTTTCAAACATGGTTTCTATGAAATACTAAGTAAGAGCAACCCGATGCCCAATAAGCTTCTTTATGAAGGCCTGAAGGGACAACCAAAGTATTGAGAGTGCTTTGCATTGAAATAATTCCTGAAATTCAGCATATTTATCTCTGGAAGCGCTTCTGAAAAAGTGGGCATAGACATTTCGCGCCATATCTTCTAGTGTCTTGGGAAGTGACAAGTATGCATAGGAAAAACATAAGTGAATAAGATGGCATGAGCATTTAACATTCAAGATACAGGACACTATGGCTTTCATTAGCGCTGAAGCAGATCTATTGGTGCCAAACAAGACGGTAGTAGTATCTGCAAAAAATCCAACAATATTTTGCCAAGGAATCAAGTTTTTTTTCTATGACTTGTTTGATGCAGTTAGTCAGACCCTTAGCCAATCCATCACTACACTTAACCATGTCCAATACTTCTACATGAAGTCATGGATCTTTCTGACTAAAAAAACTACAATGATAGCTAGTTGTGTATCAGTAGTACAATCAGTGGTCTCAACAATTACCAAAGAGAAAAAAAAGTAGTTTTGAGGAATTCAACTAACTGGTTGTGTAGTGCCAAAGAAAAATTCTGTTGCAAAATGTTTATAGCTTTCTGTGTACCCAGAGTGACCCCTGCTACGGCCTGGTCTTTTGAAAATAATTTTCTTAGAAGAGGGACCAAGTTGCCTCTAAGACTTAATGGCAGATTATGTTTTGCTAAAAATATGCAGATGAACTGTTCAATTTTTCTGGAATTACTGTCCACAGTCAGAATTTTTTCAATGCTGCCACTGTCAACCTTTGTCTCAATTTCATTGCTTGCTTTTACATACTGCTTGGTCAGAGCATGCCTGGTTAACTCTGATTTCCCACAATATTCATACTTCAAACAGAACCTACACCGCGGTACATAGGTATTTATCTTTGAATTGTTTGAAACTCTTTTCTCTATCCAATTCTTAAGCATTGGTAACTGAAGCCACTTGTCAACAAACTTTTGGTCAGATTTTTCTTTTAGGAAGTCTTAAAATCCTTACTCTACACCAGATTTCCCTGAAAACCCTTACTTTAACCCATATGTCTCTTTATCCCTAGATTCAAGATAGGTATCCCTAAAAGAACTGGTTTCTCCCTAAAATAGGGTAATCTCCCTAAAAGTGGAAGCCCTGGCTAGTCCCCGATCGACTCGCCAAAACTAGTGAAAATTAGAATGCAGACCGTGTAATATTTTTACCTCTTACTTCTGAGTTCTTACTTCTAGATTTTGTACTTCTGAGTTCTGACATGATTTTAAAAGAGACAAGAATTTTGCATTCCGCAATCCAAGTACGACGAAATAGAAAAATTCACTTAAATTACAAGCAAAATTTGCAGTTTCTCAGTGGTGTAAAAATCCAGAGGGAAACCTCCCCTTTCCAATTGGTGCCATCGCAGTTTCCAGATTAAAATTTTATAAAGATGGCAGTGTTTTTGCATCTTAGTGCGAAATTCTCACTGTGACTTCAAATATCACATCTGGGCCTCACCATATCTGGAGTCAAATCATATACAAACTATAAAAAAAATTATTTGCTTGAAATTCTAAATATTGCCTTTAATTCCTACATGGCACTATTTGCGAAAAAACACAATTCGAACTACGCATTTAAATTTGCATAGGAATAAAACGCTCAAAAATACTTTGAAAATCGCTGGCATGATCTGGAGAAATCCCAACTACCCTTTACTTATCTTATAAAAGATTTTTCAGTTCATTTGCTGCTGTTAAACCACTATTATTGCTACAAAATAATCAGCGAAATATTACAAATTACTACGAAATTTTTACAGAAATAATCAGTTTTTCAATGTAGTCCTTTATTGTTGTTATTTTGGGTTTGACGCGTTCGACCAATAGGTCATATGCGTTCGTATCACTCGATTGTTCTCTGCCTTCTGTAATCACTAGCTTGCTTGGGTGTCACTTTGGTCAATATTCACTGAACTTGATCATGTATCACTTATCTTGCTATTGGTAGGGGGTAATACACCTGCAGCAACTGCCTGCATTGATGAACAGGAATATAAATAATGCAACTGTGCTTTGGCATACATTAATTAAAATACATATACCACACAATTATAATAAATAATACATTTTTACATTATTGCCTATTACATACCTACATATATAGAAATTTAATAAGATAAAATATGAAAAGATAGATAAGGATAATAAAACAAATAAAATAGAAAAATAGATAACTCTAAAATAAAGTAATGTGGGAGGGGCAGCATGACCATCAAGATTAAAATAATATGGAGCCATCTACGGCTCCATATTATTAATTTTAATAATATGGCTCCAATTATTATATTATTAATATTAATATTATTAATATTAAGCCATCTACCTATAATCTTGCTTATTATAGGGGTTAATCCCCATCAGCACCTGCCATCAATTATAAACAGGAACCATAATGATACAAATACCTTATCAAACAGCAAATACAATTTTTATACAAGTCAGTTATAATAAATAATACATTTAACCTGTAACCTGTCACCTAGATCAAATTATAAACAAATAAGGCAACTCTAAAAAAGAAAACATGCAGAAAAAAAAATGAATTTAGGGAATAAACCAAACCAGTAGTCTTAGTAGTTTTTTTTTACAGAAATGATCAGTTTTTCAATGTAGTCCTTTTTCAACAATTTGCTGTTCACGTTATTCCTGAACACGTTTTCTCGCGTGCATCGGAAAATTACAACGCATGTAACTGTTTATTTTCCCACAAAAGAGCCCGTAAGAAATCGTCCGTAATCTGAACAATTTCTGAGGTATGTTGGAACTAAGGGTTACTGTTTTACGGTTTTCGGAGCAATAAGAATTCCTTATTTTTAAAACCAACAGTGATAAAAGTTTGTTTTTTTTTTGCAGGTGAAAATTCTCGGTGAGCGATGAAATTTCACAAAAATGGTGGCATTTTCAGAGCATTGTAGGAAAATTCAATTTCCTATTGCAAATTTTCATGTGACACATGTAAAATCTAATTTAAAATTTTTGGTTTATGTTTGGCATGCTTGTAAAGGCCAAACATATTTCAAGGTTGACTGTGCTTGACGTTGAAAAATATGTTTAATAAAATTACCCGTAATGGCGTAAAGTTTGACAAGGTTTTAGATGTCACACATAGCACAAGTTGACTGAACTTGAATTTTATAAATATTTTCGATATAATTAGGAAAAGATGGCGGTATTGTCCCAGCAATATGAGAAAATTACACTCAAATTGCAAATTATGCATTGTGATTGCAAAATTTTGATGGGAACCGTTGGAAATGTAAAACAATTTTGTTTTGATTTTGTTGTAAACAATAAATGTCAGAATTTTACTTCCTATGGTAGCATATTGAATTGCAAATTTTTCTGGGAACCATGGAAAACCTGTATTTTCAAAATTTTCGGTTTAAACTTGGCACGCTTTTAAAGGTCACAATTACAAAATCGACTGCCCTGGAAGTTGGAAAATATAAGCTGTCATTCCATACGGAAACTTGCAGTATGTGTGATAGAATTTCGCAAATACGGCGGTGGTATTTTCTTACACAGCTACGCGCGCTCCTCTTCCATCCCGATCCTTTCAAAGCCTCCCTCTTCACACCCTCCCAAGAAGTTCCCACTTTCCTTAAATCTTTCCTTGCATCCTCCCACCCCATTCTATTCATATCTTAGTATAATACTAAAATAATCCGAATTCTAGATTATACCATTGATCGTACCAAAGCGTGTATGTAGCAGTCTACAATGTCAAAATCCCTTCCAAATTTTGCAACAAAATTCAACGCTTTTGGAAAAAAAAACTGTCCGACATTTATTTAGAATCATATAGTATTTATGCGCAATTATGCGCACATGTCGAAAGAACATAAAAACGAAGGAAAAAATCGAAACAAGGAATGAAAAAGTAAATTGAACTGCCACGAGGAGCCAAAATATTGGCCCTGACCATGAGGGCTTATATGACAGTTTTTTTCCCTTTCGGACGAATATTAAAGCAAAATCTAGTTTTTTCGGTAAAAGGTCCGCTTTTGTCTAATGGTTGAGATAGAAAATGATCGTACTGTTTATAACTCTCAACAGTGCCCGGGATTATCAAAATGGGTACAGGATTATATTTGTATAAGCGCTGCATTTCGTGTTGCCAATTTTATTAATTCGCTAAAATTTTAGTAATTCGCCAATTTTAGTAATTAGCTAAAAAGAGTATATGTCGACTAAAATTCTTTTGTCGAAAATAAAGAAACAACAATTTTTTAGAAGAATCACGTTTTAGTCACCTTACAATAGCGCTGAGGAAAGAGCTGCACGTGCTATCTGAACATGCATAGGTTCGATCCCGTTTGTCATAAGGAAATAATTTCAGTATATAAATAATTTGTTTATAATTCTTTCTTTTTACATTGTGGAATCTTATAGAATTTTGGTTGAAAAATTCCTTTTTAAGAAATTTATTTTGCAATTATTTTATTTGCAAAAATTCGGGTATGTCAAACTTTTTATACAAACACAAAATGTTTATATACAAACATTTGTGTTAGTCTCCCATTGAATCACAAAACTAGCGAAACTTAGATTGCAAACCGTGCAACAATTTTACCTCACTTTTGGTTTCTGATTTTTTACTCCTGAGTTCTGACATGATTTAAAAGAGACATGAATTTTGCATCCCGCAATCTAATTACAATGAAATAAAAAAAAAATCACGTAAATTACGAGAAAAAATTGGTAGTTTCTCAGTGGTGCCAACTCACAAAACTTAGGGGTACGGAGGGAGGAGGGCACATTATTTTTCAAATCCAGAGGTGGAGGGGGGTTATTTTGTTTTTTTTTTTCAAATTTTTAAATGAAAATACCCAACAAGAGTATTTATAAAATCTAGAGGGAAACCTCCCCCTCCAGTTGGTGCTATTGCAGTTTTCTTGTTAAAATTTTACAAAGATGATAGTGTTTCAGCATCTCAGTGCGAAATTCTCATTGTGACTTCAGGTTTCACATCTGGACCTCACCATACCTGACGTCAAATCATATACAAACTATAAAAAACTTGTTTGCTTCAAATTCCCGATATTGCCTTTAATTCCTACATGGCGCTATTGGCGAAAAACGCAATTCGAACATTTAATTTGCATAGGAAGAAACGCGCAGAAATACTTTAAAAATTGCTGGCACGATGTGCAGAAATCACAACTGCTCTTGACTTATCTTATAGAAGATTTTTCAGTTCATTTGCTGCTGTTAAACTTCTATTATTACTACCAAATAATCAGAAAAATCTCGCAAATTATTACAAAATTTTTACAGAAATAATTAGCTTTTCAATGTAGTCCTTTTATAACAATTTACTATTCACGTGATTCCTGAACAGGTTTGCTTGCTTGCACTGGAAAATTCGCGTGCACTCGTACAACGTATGTAAATGTTTATTTTCCCACAAAACAGCTCGTAAAAAATTGTCCGTAATCTGAACTATGTCGGAACTAACAGTTACTGTTTTATGGTTTTCGGAGCAATAAGAATTCCTTATTTTGAAAACCAACAAAGATGAAAGTTTTTTTTTCGCAGGTGAAAATTTTCGCTGAGCGATGAAATTTCACACAAATGGTGGCATTTTCAGAGCATAGTAGGAACATTCAATTTCAACTGCAAATTTTCATGGAGAACATGTAAAATCTAATTTTAGACTTTTGGTTTAAGTTTGGCATGCTTGTAAAGGCCACACATTTTTCAAGTTGACTGCTCTCGACGTTGAAAAATATGCTTGATAAAATTACCCGAAAATGAGGGCATTGATGCAGTATAATGCAGGAATTGAGTTGCGACAGCAAATTTTGCATTGCGATTGCAAATTTTCATGGGAATAATGGGAAATTTCTAATTCTAATTTTTGGTTTAAGTTCGACATGGTTTTAGATGTCACTTATAGTTCAAGTTGACTGAGCTTGAATTTGATAAATATTTTTGATATAATTATGCAAAGATAGCGGTATTGTCCCAGCAATGTGCGAAAATTGCACTCCAATTGCAAATTTTGCGTTGTGAATGCAAAATTTTAGTGGGAACCGTTGGAAATGTAAAACAATTTTGTTGTCATTTTGTTGTAAACAATAAATATCAGACTTTTACTTCCTATGGTAGCATATTGAAATGAAAATTTTGATGAGAACCATGGAAAATCTGTAGTTTCAAAATTTTTGGTTCAAACTCTCATGGCACTTCTTATAGAAAGCAATGTCATAGAAACTTAAAAAGAGCTCATGGAGAGCAACCAGCCCCTCCCCCTCCCCCCCCCCCCCGTCAATCATTTCCCCAAACACATCCAATGAAAATTTTGAGATAGCCATTTTGTTCAGCGTAGTTTAAAGATTTGGGAATTATGACTTTAAGGATGACAACCCCCCTCCCCACAGCCCTCAGGGCAAGGGTTTTAAGTTATGCTCTGGGGGGATATAAGTTTATTTTTATAGAAACTGGGGTCATATTAACCTTCCAAGTGCTTTAAAGTGAGCTCGCGTTATTATTCTTTTTAAAGGTGGATCAAGGAATGATCCTGCAAATTATCGTCCCATATCCCTTTTGTTACTGTTTAGTAAAATATTTGAAAAAGCTAAGCTTTCTCGAATTCTTAATTTTCTTAATTCTAAACACTTTTTCATGATTTTCAGTTTGGTTTTAGGGCGAAGCACTCAACTGAGCATGCATGCGCAACTCTTTTGAATTATTTACATTCATTTCTTGAGTCTGGTCTGATACCTGCTGCTCTTTTTCTCGATGTACGAAAAGTATTCGACTCATTAACACATAAGATTCTTCTTTGGAAACTGTCCCATATTGGTATAAGAGGGAATACTTTTTCTTGGTTTCTATCATATTTATCTGGTTGAGTCATCTCGGTTGATCCGCAATTTTCTAACCCTTCGGGAATAGAGTTTGGCATTCCACAAGGATCTGTTATTGGGCCGAAACTCTTTTTAATCTATGTCAATGACCTTATTAATGCGGTTCAAAATTTAAAACATACCATTTGCTGTCGTCTTTGTCAACCAGCATCCGTCACTAATTGTGACAGGAGTTCGTCCTTACCGGATGCACTTATTGCTTTTGCTGATGACAGTACTCTTGGCACAGCTGGTAGAACTGAGTCTGATCTTCGTTCAAAGATAAATGCCCTTTTTGAAAGAGTTATCCAATGATTTGATGTAAATTATCTCGCCTTAAATGTCGGGAAGTCATTTTTTCTCATTTTCTCCAGAGTTTCAAAGGCTTGCCCTTACTTAAATGAAATACACGTATCAAGAGGTTCTCTAAGTAGACATAGGGATCGTTACGTTCGATTCCTAGGCATCTTGCTTGAAAAAATCTTTCCTTCAAGCATCATATTGACCTGATTAAAATGAAAGTCTCCAGGAGTCTTGGAATCCTTAGAAAGCTTAAACACATATTTCCAGGGTCGATTCTTAGAATCTTGTTCTACAGCCTAGTTCAGTCTTATGTTTCATATTGTTCTGTTATTTGGATGTCAACTTTTCCCTCGTCTCTGATGCCACTTTTAAAACTTTATGATAAAGTAAGTACTCTTATTGAGGAAACTAACCGATCTTCACTTAAACCCGTGCTTGATTTGAAATCTCTCTATTTTCTTTCTTGTTCTTCTTATACCTTTTTACAGTTGCACGGCCATCTTCCTGCTGCTCTATGTAAAAATGTATCTTTTGTTTCTGATCAATCGACTTATCATCTCCTTACTTCCAGCAATTTACAGATTATTCATACTCCATCAGTGAGGTCTGATTTCAACCCTCTGACAACTTGCAACAGGATTTGGAACACGCTCCCTGTGTCTGCACGAAGCTGCCACTCGCTTGGTATGTTCAAAAATTATGCTAGGGATTTTCTAGCTAGTAATTAAGTTGTTTTTTTTTTATGTTGATCATTGTATCTTATGATTTTTTTATCTTATGATTTCTCTTGTGTTGAGTCTCTTAAAGGTGTGAATGTATGATGTTGAAAATGTTTTGTTTTTTAAGTATTTGTTTCATTTTTGTTTCTCCCCTGTTTTTTTTCCTGGCCATAGAGCCTTACGGTGGAGTTTATATTGAAGTGTATTTTGTTGAGTTTATTGATTGAATAAAATTGATTGATTGATTGATTAGAATAGTTTACACAAGGAGTAGAGATACCCAAAAATCATCCTGCCAGCATAGGTACCACGTTTTGATTTTATGACGGTCATGTAAAATGTACCTCTTTCATAACAGGACAATTCTTCCCCTCGAACTTAAATTCGTTATATATTCAGACATTCAAAAAAAAAAATAGAATAGCGAAAGAAAAACAAAATTTAAACTTACCATCCATCTGTCATATTGACTCTCTCTCTTTTTATTGTCCTATTCAACTAAATAAAATGAACATGTTCAAAAAAAAATTCCTCACAAGAGAATCTTACCAAATTAATTGTGATAAAAAAAAAAACTCTAAGTAAAAAGTTACTTGGACCAATATTCACCGAAACTAAAAATGGAATTCTCATGACAATTGCTAAATCGGCAGTAATGGATTTTTTTTGCTAATTCTAAATGTTTAAAATTCTTTCAGTTTATTTCTACCCACTCAAAAGCAAAAATCTAAGAAAATAGGCCTGATTTTTGAAAAAAGGGACCCCCCCCCCTAAAAAAAAACAAGCGATCTTATTGAAAATGTCTTTAATGGATACATCATATCAGAGAACCCTACCGTAGAGGTTTCAAGCTCCAATCTTGAAAAATGTGGTGTTTTTTTTAGAAGAAACATCGTCGATGTATGTTTATTTGTTTTGTTTTTTTCCCAGGGATGATTGTATCAAACCAAAGGTCCAAGATAATTGGGAGGGAGCTCATTCAAACGTAAATTTAAAGCTCTTTTTTAAGTGACGGTACAGAAAGGGACCGCCAGGGGAAAGTCTAGTTTTCTGCTATTTTAGGGCACAAAAATACGACTTTACCCCGAAAAGGATGAATTTGCAATCAATTTAAAATTCTGAGAAGCTAATTGATTTAAAAGTATCAATATAGATATTTTAGGTTTTCCAGTTGTAAAAGAAGTACTGCCACATGGTGGCACTACTAGAGTCAACCAAGTTGATTGGCTTTATTTGTAATGAAATTAGGCTATGTTTACTACTACTACTACTACTAACAACTCATCGCAGCACCAAGCCGCCTGAGGCCAACACAGCTACGCACGCTCCTCCTCCACCCCAATCTATTCAAAGCCTCCCTTTTTACACCCGCCCACGAAGTTCCCATTTCCTTTAAATCTTTCTTTATGACGTCCTCCCACCCCAGACGGGGACGACCTGCTTTCCGTTTAGCCCTAGATGGTTGGCCGAAAAAAACAATCTTCGGCAATCTGTCATCCTTCATCCACACAACATGCCCTAACCACCTCAACCTTTCTTTCAATATAGACCTAGAAAGCGGTATTGAACCACATTTTTCGTATAGCCTATTGTTTGAAATACGGTCAGTCAGCCGGGTACCCAAAACAATCCTTAAGCAATTTCTCTGGAAAACATCTAGCAAATCTTCATCTGCTTTTCGGAGCGTCCATGCTTCAGAGCCATATTTGACCACTGTCATCACTGTAGCTTCTAAGATTCGAATCTTGGTTTGCAGACTTATCTTCCTATTCTTCCAGACTTTTTTTAACTGTGAAAAAACACCCTGAGCCTTGGCTATTCTATTTTTAACATCTTCACTGCTCCCACCATCTTTACTAATGATACTACCAAGGTAAGTGAAGCTGCCCACCTGATCAATCTTTTCATTACCCAACGTCACCTTTTCATCTTCACTTATTCCTAGCCTTAGTGACTTAGTCTTCCTAACATTAATTTTCAAACCAATACTAGCACCTTGAACTCGCAAAACCTCTAAAACCTCATTCATTTTGCTCACACTTTCATCTAGGATGCTTAAATCATCAGCATAATCCAAGTCCAGGAGACTTTTTCCTCCCCATTTGATTCCGTGGTCTCCCATTGCCTTTCCTGTGCTCCTTAAAACAAAGTCCATCAAAATAATCCATATAAAGGGGGATAGAACACAACCCTGCTTAACTCCTGATTTAATACAAAACCAGCTGTTAACCTCTTTCCTACCTTAACCGCAGCAGTGTTATTCTCGTACATAGCACTAATCACTTTAATGTATTTGTCTGGTATACCATACAAGGATAAAACCTTTACTAAAGCTCCTCTATCAACAGAATCGAACGCTTGCTCATAATCTAGAAAACTGAGGACCAAAGGTGTTTGAAAACTTAGGCACTTCTCAATTATTAACCTAAGAGTGAAAATTTGGTCAACACATCCTCTACCTTTTCTAAAACCGCACTGCTCTTCTCTTAAAACTTTGTCTACGGCATCTCTCAGTCTAAAAAGTATCATATTACTAAGCAATTTGCTACCTACAGAGACCAGACTAATGCCTCGATAATTACCACACTCACTTTTATCACCTTTCTTATAAAGTGGCTTAATTAAGGTTTTCCTAAAATCATTAGGTACTTCCCCTTTTTCAAAAATCATATTCA
Organism: Artemia sp. Kazakhstan ARC1039; assembly: GCA_029168905.1. Classification (NCBI taxonomy): domain Eukaryota; kingdom Metazoa; phylum Arthropoda; class Branchiopoda; order Anostraca; family Artemiidae; genus Artemia; species Artemia sp. Kazakhstan ARC1039. Next base: position 5,297 of record JAQQPU010002103.1, on the reverse strand, counting down.
TAATCTCCAATAACTTATTTCTAACCTCAGAGCCACCATATTTAAGAAACTCATTTACTACCCTATCAGCACCTGGAGCCTTATTATTCTTTAATTCTTTTAGTACTGTTGCTAATTCCTCCTCACAAAACAAATCTTCCTTCACATCCAAGGTATCACAAACTTTTTCATTTTCCTCTATATTTTTTCCTGCAACTCTATCTTGGTTAAGCAAGTTCTCAAAATGTTCGGCCCATCTCGCTTTAGCTTTTTCCTTATCGCTAATTGCCACCCCATTCCTATCTTTAACTGGGACAAGTCCGGATTGACTACTACCTCTCAATTTGTTAACGTGCCAGTACAATATTTTACTATTATGCCGTCTAGCTGCATCTTCTAAATCCTCGGCAATTTTATCCATGGCCTCCACTTCACACCTCCTTAGTTCATATTTCAATGCTTTCTCCACTTTCTTTACATTTCTTTTGTTTTCATGTGATCTATCACTCAGATAATTCTTGTACAAGTCCTTTCTCCTTTCTATTAAACTTAAAGCTTTTTCACTAATATTCTTAGCTGCAGTTCTAGCTTTCTTCCCTAATACACCTTCAGCAACTTCACAAATTATTTTTCTAAAATTATTCCAACCATCTTCCACATTATCAAATTTTAAACTCTCAAGTTTAGTATTCAACTGTTCCTGGAAAGTTTCTCTCAAATTCTCATCCTGGAGTCTACTAACATCATAACTTCCCGGGAGGTAATTACCCTTCCGATATTTCAGCTTTAAATTAACCCTTGACACCACTAGATAGGGATCTTTACTTTTAACATCAATAACAGCACTCCTATATACCCTAGTATCTTGTATTGATCCTGCCAGTCTTCGATTTACTATAACATAATCAATAAGGTTTGCTGTCTTACCATCACGTGAATACCATGTTAGCTTATGAGCCATTTTATGACCAAACACCGTATTGGTTATAACTAGATTGTTATACCTACAAAATTGCAAAAGTCTGTATCCATTACTGTTTTCTTTTCCTACACCAAATTTACCTAAGCTGGGATACCATCTATCCTTATTTCTACCAACCTGGGCGTTAAAATCTCCCAGCAATAACATCATATTTCTACCTGGGACCTTGTCTATTTGCTCCTGTAACTGTAAGTAAAATTCATCTGAGTCACTAGTATCTCCATCAGTCGGTTCTACAGGGGCGTATACTACTATAACTGATACCTTGAACTTTCTAGTCATAAAATGAGCAATTAGTATTCTATTATTAATACCTTCCCAGCCTAAACAAGACTTAGCAGCTTCCTTATTCATCATGAGCCCTACTCCCTGTCTATGTAACCCATCCTTCCTGCCTGAGTAAACAAATTCTATATCACCTAATTTCATGCTTCCTACCCCTGGGATATGAGTTTCTGAAACTCCTAATAGATCCAGTTCGAATCGTCTGAATTCGTCAGTCAAAATGTCGATACGATAGTCATTTTTTAATGTCGTAACATTCCAAGTTCCAATTTTCATGTTCTTTAAATCATTGAAATTTTTTTCGCCTCAGGAAAAGCAATGATCCCGGATACCAGTGCAGGACGGGGATCACATATCTTCTCAAGTCTACACCGAAGTGCTTAAGCCGGCTTAGAACCGGACAGCAAGAAGTCCCTGGGACCTCCATGAATGGAGGCTTTGTGCAATCCTGGGCCCATCTTGGTCACAACATGGTTTTCAGCGCTTGGCGATGCTCTTCTATCAACAAGAGTCGAAATCCTGCACAGACAATCTCAAGCCTATTACCTCCGACTCATTATATATTCATGCCTACAAATATTATGCTACTACGGGGAGGCAACCCGTAATAGATAAATTAGCTAGGAAGAGGTTTTTCAGCCCAAAGACGCCCATCAAAACATACCAATCCCAGAAGAATTGTCCATTAGTCAGAATCCCGTGCGAATGCTGTGTCGTTTACTAGGCTATAATTTCCTCGAGGGGCGCCACTCCTCAAGTGGGAATAGAGTTGACCGCAAGGTCCCCAGTCTTGCAGGTACCCCGAAAAGGTCGAGGCAGCCCTTTGCAGAGGCCGTTGTCCATAGATCTGGATCTTACGCCCTGCCACAGTTGTCCTCCTATAGAGGATCCTCCCGCGATGGTGTTCTGCATCACCATGCAATTTAACCCATTGCTGGGAGAAGGTTTGCAACTCATGGAACTTATGGACAAACCAGTGGGCCCTTTTGAGTGTACATTTGAGGGGCCTTCTTACTCCTCCGCCTGTATTTATGACCCCGGGCAAGGGTGCCCCAGATTCTATTATGGACCCCCAGGGACAAGGTTCCCTCTTGGTCCGTGCCTCCTATGGAGGTACCCTACATATCTGTAGAGCGTTCCCCTATCACCACCTGGGGACACGCTGAATGGCCTGGGGGAAGCCAGATAAACGGATCACTTTTGTTTTGCAAAGGCCATAACTCAGTGACATATTTAACCTACTACTTATAAATATACATAACTTACTGACTAGGCCTATATAAGTTACATACAGAAATATATAACTCAGTGACATATTTAACCTACTACTTTTAAATATGTGTAACTCACTGACTAGGCCTATATAAGTTATATACAGAAATATATAACTGAGTGACATATTTAGCCTACTTATAAATATGTGTAACTCACTGACTAGGCATATAAGTTATATACAGAAATATATAACTCAGTGACATATTTAGCATACTACTTAAAATATGTGTAACTCACTGACTAGGCCTAAATAAGTTATATACAGAAATAAATAACTCAGTGACATATTTAGCCTACTACTTATAAATATGTGCAACTCACTGACTAGGCCTGTATAAGTTATATACAGAAATATATAACTCCGTGACATATTTAGCCTACTACTTATAAATATGTGTAACTCACTGACTAGGCCTATCTAAGTTATATACAGAAATATATAACTGAGTGACATATTTAGCCTACTACTTATAAATATGTGTAACGCACTGACTAGGCCTATAAGTTATATACAGAAATATATAACTGAGTGATATATTTAGCCTACTACTTATAAATATGTGTAACTCACTGACTAGGCATATTAGATAGACTAGGCCTATCTAAGTTATATACAGAAATATATAGCTGAGTGACAAACTGCTTACTCTTCACGAGGCTTCAGACAAATGTTGAAAGAGGTAAGGGGGAGTAGAAATTAATTAAATTGTTTCTCTATACAGCAAAAATGTTACATTCTCATTTCTACCAGCACAGAGGTGGAAAAGGCAAGACAGGTCATCATTAGACCCACCAGGAAGTTTCTATGGGGTTGCAAATAAGGCTCTAGGTGTCTACCCCCCCGGCGATTACCCTCTCCCAGGAAAATACTACCCCCCCTTTCTGGAAAATACCCCCCGAGGAAAATACCCCCTCCCCCCGGAAAATACCACCCCACAGAAAATGCCCCTGGTGGACCCCCCCCCCCCCGAAAATACCTCCCGGAAAATACTCCCCAAAAAATAACCCTGGAAAATACCCCACCGCGGAAAATACACCAACCCCGGTAAATACCCCCCCCCCCCCCCGGGGAAAATAAGGCTTTCCAAATTTGAGAATTTTATTTTTGAGTTTTTTTTTATTTCCGTAGGGGGAAGGAATTTTGGTACTTGTGTATTACGCGCCACTCACTCAAGTTTACGCTGTGTAAAAATTGAGAACTAACCGGTTTCTTCGTTAGTATTTTTTTAGGCTTAGCCCGAGACAAGACAAAGACAAGTGACAGAATATAAGGGAAATATGTAATTTGGGCTATATATTTGCACCTAAGGAGGGGGGGGGTAAAGTATTTGGGCAGTTTGAAGTCAAAAAACAATTCTTTCTAGGTATATAGCCACTAAAAAATTACAGAAGAATAGCGAGGTATCTGGAAATTTTGTTTAAAAAAAAAAAAAAAAAAATCCCAAGTAGATGTAATGTTTCATTTAAGTGTTTTTTTCCAAGTGTTAGGTTTTTTTTCAATGAACGTTTTTCCAAGTATTAAGTACTATTATTAGGTTAATGTAGTGTTTTATTTAAGTGTTTTATGATGATCGCTGATCAAAGTTTATGTTATTTTTGCCTCTCATTTATGTTATTTTACAGTGTTCATGGCCGTATATTTGACTTTAAAATACACTTATCTATCTATCTATCTAATATGCAGAATAACAGTACCAAACACATTTTGCATGCATACTTGCTATACTTTACCCCCCCCCCCCCCCTAATGTACGAATCTATAGCCCAAATTTAATTAAATTTAACTAAAGTAGCGAAGAAATTAACGAAAAAACCTGTGTGTTCTCGAATTTTACACAGCGTAAACTTGAGTGATTGGCACATAATACAAAAATACGCTAAAGTGCCTAAGTGCCTCTGGGGAAAAATAAAAAATAATAAATAAGAATCAGAGGCAACGCTATAGAGTTGCCTATATTAAAGGCCATACGGCTCCAATGTTTTATTACTTATTTTTTTTTTTCCCAGAGGCAAAGGATATGGAAGGAGTCGTCGTATAAACTTCAAAAGGGGCTCGTTCGATTGGAAATCGAGAGTTCTAGTGCCCTTTTGAAGGGTCAAAAGTGATTGGAAGGCAACAAACACCCCTTAAACGCCCACCATTTCCCCAAACACATCCAATCAAAATTTTGAGATAGCCATTTTGTTCTATGAAGTTAATTTCCAAATAGAAATTATGTTTTCGAGGAAGACACTCCACCCACAGTCCTCAGGCCGCGGGATGTAAGTTATGCCTAGGGGGCATATAAGGTTTTTATAGAAAGCTTTGTCGTAGAAACTTCAAAACGGACTCATTCGATTGGAAATTCAAAGGGCTAGTGCCCTTTTTAATCGTCGAAAGTGGTTGGAGGGCAACTAACCCCCCTCTCACACCCATCTTTTCCCCAAACACATCCAATTAAAATTTTGAGATAGCCATTTTGTTCAACGTAGTTGAAAATTCTGGAAATTAGGTCTTTGAGGATGACGACCCCCGCAGTCCTCAGGGCAAGGTTTGTAAGTTATGCCCGGGGGGCATATAAGGTTTTTATAGAACGCGTTGTCGTAGAAACTTCAAAAAGTGTTCATTCGATTGGAAATTTAAATGGCTAGTGCCCTTTTTAATAGTCAAAAGTGATTGGAAGACAACTAAGACCCCTTCCACGTCCAACATTTCCCCAAATACATCCAATCAAAATTTTGAGATAGCCATTAAATTCAACGTAGTTGAAATTTCTGGAAATTATATCTTTGAGCA
>JAQQPU010002102.1:27728-64815 GCA_029168905.1 Artemia sp. Kazakhstan ARC1039 | reverse complement strand
TTCGTTTTTGAGACCACTCCTGAGGAAGTTTCCTTTCCAAGGGATTAAGCTTTTGGACACGCTTCTTGTACCTTGCAGTCAGGACTAGGAAGAGAAAGAAAACAAATTCTAATGGTGAAGTTTACATAAGGAGTAAACAGAGGGGAGTGGAGGGTCGTAGATCTAGGTAAAAAAAAGATAATAAAGAATGCAGACTTGAACAGTTGAAAAGTTGATTCGCGTGTATTTGTTATTCTGTTAGAAATGTTAATGTTGATAATATTTCCTTTTTAACTTCCAATTTAAATAAACTTATTATCAGTCAAAACAGCAAAAGGACAGATGAATAATAAAAAACGAAATTATAAAACAGGGTACTAAATAGGCAATCAGTGTTCACAGATGTATTTAGTAGAAAGGCATATAGGTCAAGCCTTTGCTAATCATAGTCAAATCATAATAATAAAGAAGCCCATAAAAGCGTATAGAAAACATTTTCTCTGTTCAGACATATATTGAATAGAAAGATTATACCTTTTGCAGCCAAATCATACTGTGGTGGATAAACCGTATGGTCTAAGGTTCCCAGATACGGTGCTTGGACCCCATGCCCCTTGTCTCCTTTATATGCAAGTGTTAGACCTTACTTAGATCAGGATCATCAAGAACATAGTCTCTTACCCTTATGCTTAATCTCGCGGAAAATCACTATTACTCTTTGTGTATACAATTAGCAGAAATGGGGAATTCTTCAATCCTGTTGAAATCAAAGGTTTACTTATTACTGTCTTGAACAAGCAATCAAACAGTTCGTGGTAACGATAACCTAAATGTTTTTTTCTTAGGTTCTAATCCTTGACGGGTAAGGAGCGACTCGGCCCAAAAGTAACCAATACTGTAGAATCAGTGTTTCCACTTATCCCGATTTTTCGGGAGATCTACCGAATTTCTAACCAATCTCCCGACAAAAAAAGAAGATACCGAATCTCCCGAAAATCTCCAGAAAACTTAATCCCTGGAACATTTTACTTTTTGGTCATTCTTTTCTTCTTTTTTTTTACCTGTCCGTTGCCTGTGGTCTTTTAGGGATTATTCCTAATGTCCCAGGCAATTGAGGCACTGCGACTTGAATTTATTGGCATAGGTATGAACATTGCCCAATATCCATTCCACAGTGGTTGCATTGGTTTTCTGTTTTTGATCATTTAAACACCTTCAAGGTTTGTAATTAACTAATTATTTTCAATTCATAAATTAATCACAGTTGTTGGCTTGCACCAAGAAAATGGGAACTAGCAATATGTGGGTCCAGCTGATTCATTAGCTTCAAAAGATTCAAGAATTACTACAGGTTTTAAGAAACATGACAAAAATTAGAATTTGTCTGCAGTTGCTCTGTAGAACCGAAGGGGTTTGCTTCAAATGATCCAACACAAGAAACAGAGACGAATATTGCTGCATTTTGAAAACAATTTACGATTTTTGCAGGTTGACAAGTTAGTCCCATTCCTGAAAAATATACCGCATAAGAATTTTACTGATAAAGAAAGACTGGGTAAGCAGAAAGTGACGAATATAGTTTGCCAGGGCCTGTCAGTGTATTATAAAACATAAAATTGCGAAGATAGGATGAAAACCAGTACAAAAAGTCGAAAAGTGTGATTGACAAAGAATGGCGGGAACATTCCAATAGTGCCAATGATGATAAAACAGTGACTCTGACAGCCGTGGATTACTGGAAATTGGCTTTGAGTGCGAGGGACCACCGTGGAAACCAAACTTATCAAAGTCTGTACAATAGCCTACTTGTTTTCCTTGCCATTTTCGAACGTACTTTCAGAAAGAATGTTCAGCTTACTCAAGAAGTAAAGACAGGCAGAAGGAATCATTTGGTAACAGTAATTTTGGCGTCCACAATTCAGACGAAACTTGAAATGAAACGAGACGGAGTTACAGCAGGCACACGGACGGTTGACCAGCCCCTCAGGAAGAGGCTAAAAGGAGTAGTAGCGTATCCCAGAACAGCTGAGTTACCAGCACAGCTAAAAAGCTCTGCGATAGACACAGATTATGAATGTAATGTGGTATATGTATCTGAAGGTTTTGCTATGTTTTATACTTTTTTTCAGTTATATCAGTACTAATGAGCTATGACTTTGCGTTTTCTCTTTATCATTTGTGAATACCTTTGATGACGGTGGTAAAAAAAAATTATCCACTTAACTCAGACTCAATGGGCAAAGGCCTAGTGTCCGAAATTCGTCAGGATTTTCTGTCCCAGTCCTGAACTTAGTGGACTGTCGTGTGGAATCTGAAAGGGCCCGAAAAAGTAAGGGTCGATGAAGAAAAATGTCTTAATTTAACAGCTTTAGAGTCTGAATGGAATATAACTGCACTTAGTTTCAAAATTAAATAGATTTCAAGCTTCTAGCTGCTTCCTTTTGTCATGTTTGACAACGTTGATTGCCGAATTTTCTTTCCGGAATTGCAATTGGCTCCAGTAAATCTGCACTCCAAATATTTAGAATGTGGTACTTTATACTCAAATCGCTCGAACACCTCCAAAAACTCAATACAAAATACAAAAAACTGAAAATTCTACCAAATCCTGAGATCCATCTCCCGATTTTCTCCCGAATCCTGAGAGCCATCTCCCAATTTTCTCCCGAAAATTGTCAAGATTCTACAGATTGTTTGAAAAGATAAGTGGAAAAACTGTGTAGAATCTCACACCATGAGATTCATCATCAGTGTTTCCACTTCTCCCGATTTTTCGGGAGATCTACCGAATTTCTAATCAATCTCCCAACAAAAAAAGAAGATACCGAATCTCCCGAAAATCTCCAGAAAACTTAATCCCCGGAACATTTTACTTTTTGGTCATTCTTTTCTACTTTCTTTTACCTTTCCGTTGCCTGTGATCTTTTAGGGACTATTCCTAACGTCCCTGGCAATTGAGGCACTGCGACTTGAATTTATTAGCATAGGTATGAACATTGCTCATTATCCATTCCACAGTGGTTGCATTGGTTTTCTGTTTTTGATCATTTAAACACCTTCAAGGTTTGAAATTAACTAATTATTTTCAATTCATAAACTAATCACAGTTGTTGGCTTGCACCAAGAAAATGGGAACTAGCACTATGTGGGACCAGCTAATTCATTAGGTTCAAAAGGATCAAGAATTACTAAAAATTTAAAGAAATATGACAAAAATTAGAATTTGTCTGTAGTTGCTCTGTAGAACCGAAGGGGTTTGCTTCAAATGATCCAACACAAGAAACAGAGACGACAATTGCTAGAATTTACGATTTTTGCTGGTTGACAAGTTAGTCCCATTCCTGAAAAAATATTCCGCATAAGAATTTTACTGATAAAGAAAGACTGGGTAAGCAGAAAGTGACGAATGTAGTCCACCAGGGCCTGTCAGTGTATTATAAAACATAAAATTGCGAAGAAAGGATGAAAACGAGTACAAAAAGTCGAAAAGTACGATTGACAAAGAATGGCGGGAACATTCCGATAGTGCCAATGATGATAAAACAGTGACTCTGACAGCCGTGGATTATTGGAAATCGGCTTTGAGTGCGAGGGACCACCGTGGAAACCAAACTTAGCAAAGCTTGTGCAATATCTGTTTTCCTTGCCATTTTCGAACGTAGCTTCAGAAAGACTGTTCAGCTTACTCAAGAAGTAAAGACAGGTAGAAGGAATCATTTGGTAACAGTAACTTTGGCGTCCACAATTCAGACGAAACTTGAAATGAAACGAGACGGAGTTACAGCAGACACACTGACGGTTGACCAGCCCCTCAGAAAGAGGCTAAAGGAGTAGTAGTGTATCCCAGCACAGCTGAGTTACCAGCACAGCTAAAAAGCCATGCGATAGACACAGGTTATGAATGTAATGTGGTATATGTATCTGAAGGTTTTGCAATTTCTTATACTTTTTTTCAGTTATATCAATACTAATGAGCTACGACTTTGCGTTTTCACTTTATCATTTGTGAATACCTCTGGGGATGGTGGTAAAAAAATAAATTATCCACTTAACTCAGACTCAATGGTCAAAGACCTAGTGTCGGTAATTCGTCAGGATTTTCTAACCCAGTCCTGAACTTAGTGGGCTGTCGTGTGGAATCTGAAAGGGCCAGAAAAAGTAAGGGTTGATGAAGAAAAATGTCTTAATTTAACAGCTTTAGAGTCTGAATGAAATATAACTGCACTTAGTTTCAAAGTTAAATAGATTTCAAGCTTATAGCTGCTTCCTTTTGTCATGTTTGACAACGTTGATTGCCGAATTTTCTTTCCGGAATTGCAGCTGGCTCCAGTAAATCTGCACTCCAAATTTAGAATGTGGTACTTTATACTCAAATCGCTCGAACACCTCCAAAAACTCAATACAAAATACAAAAAACTGAAAATTCTACCAAATCCTGAGATCCATCTCCCGATTTTCTCCCGAATCCTGAGAGCCCTCTCCCGATTTTCTCCCGAAAATTGTCAAGATTCGACAGATTGTTTGAAAAGATAAGTGGAAACACTGTTCATCATATCAGAGAACACTGCAGTAGTGGTTTCAAGCTCCTATCTACAAAAATATGGAACTTTGGGTTTTTTGCCAGAACAAAGATCAAGGTTGGGTATTTTTTATCCGGGGATGACTGTATCGAACAATGGTTCTATGTGATCGGGTGAGTGCTTATTCGAACGGATATCCAGAGGTACTATTGCCTTTTTTAAATAACCAAGAGGATTGGAGGAGAACTAGCCCCCCTCCCACGCTCCTTTTTTCAACAAAAACATCCGATCCAAATATTCGAGATAGCAATCGTTGTTGGGAAACATACAATTTTCTTTTCTTTTTTTGAGGGGGGATATCCTGTGGGGGAAGGGGATTTTCCAAGAGGTGAATTTTTATAGGAAAGAAAGTTTCCAGAAAGAATTTTTCACGTGAAATTTTAAAGCAAGGAGGGGACGGAAGGAGATTTCCTATCATGATTTGAAAAACGATGCGAAATCAATTTTTTAAAACAAGTTTTTTCAACTGAAACTAAGAAGCAACATTAAAGCTTAAAACGAGCAAAAATTATTCTTTATTTTAAGGGGGTTTCCCCTTCCTCAGCCCTCCCCCTTTTAAATTAAAGTTTGATTTATTTTTTTTTTTTGCAATTCTTTAAGAAAGACTGCTCAAACAGAAGGGCCAATGAACTTGAACGAGAAGTATTCTTAAGGATCTTCAAGATTTTAGTGTAAAGAGCGAGGATTGAGGAAGGGGAAGCCCCCCTCATGTACGGACTAATTTCTGTTCGTTTTAAGTTTAAATGCTGCTCCTTACTTTCAGTTGAAAAATCCTGTTTTTTCATTTATTTTAATTATCATCTTCATCATTTACTTTATAGTAAATGTAACACAAACAAAAACCAAAACGAGCGGGAAAGAAAAAAAAACAGGTCTATAGAAGCAAACTTGTGAAGGAATACACTAAACATTTATAAAATTACAAACTGACACACAGGAAAGAGACTCTGTAAATTAAGTAGCAAAATTAACTATCAAGTGGGAAATGGCAGAAATGGCCAAATCCGAATCACTTAAGTGAAAAAAGGAGAAACAGTATGAAAAGAGAAAGGGAAAAAATAAACAAAGGAGGGGTAAAAATTACTGGATTGGAAAGACCCGCCGAGAAACTGCCTTCGAGGAGAGAGATAGAGGGACATCAGAAGTCAGGACATCAGGACTCCAGTAGAATGGCCTGACAAACAGGAGACCTCTTAGCTGCTGTTGATGATCATTTAGTTACAGTAAATCTGAGAGAAGAAATACACAAGGAAGAAGAATACCTACTGAGCCTTTCTGTGAATAATAGAACCATTTTTTCTAAAAAGAAAAAGTTCAATATTTAAACAAACAAATTATCTTGAACAAGAGCTGGTCTGCAATCTTGCTCAAATTTCTCCCTGACACTTTTAATTTATTTGCCCTTTATTGAATACTTAATAGACTGCTTTTATTTCTGTCAATTGGTGTCCCTAATTTTTTCTTATATCCTGTAGATTTTAGTTTAAGAATTTTATGGGAAAGGGGGGCTTTCTTATCAATCTGAGTAATCTTTCCCTGTCCCTTATCTGAGCAACTGTTTGTTTCTAGCTTTTTATATTAATTTTTTTTTATTTTATTAACCTTGAGATGCATTGAAATTTGAAACAAAATTATGCACCAATAACATCAAATCAAAATATGGTACTTGTCTAGAATCTGGATACACACGAAAGAAAGACTGCATCGGAATCTCAAACCTGCTGTTGATAAACAGGTTTCCGCTGCATAGTGAGATATTGCTCACTCTGTGAAAGAGATTTAAGTTTTAGTTTTTTGGGGTTTAGGGAGACTAAAAGGTGACTAAGTTAGATTAGGTTGCGTATCTAATATATGCTATGCTTTACCTTCACCCCCCCCCCCACCACCATGTGCAAATATATAGCCCAAATTTTTTCCTAAACTATTATATTTTCATCCTATTTTGTTTTTTTTTCATTAGCACTAACGAAAATTCACTTCTCGGGTGTGTACCCAGATTCCAGACAAGTACCCAAAATATTCTGTCAGTGACTGTAAGTAGGCTACTGTTGAATAATCATGGATATCCTTTAACGACTGAGATCCTTTTCTCCCAGATATTCATCAGCATTTATAAACATTTGTAGATCTCCATCTGCCTACCTCGTTTGTCACAGTGATATTTTCTTTTGAAAAGCGTCCTTCTTTACTCGTAATTAACCAAAAAACGTTTTTGCAGAAAATAAGTTTTTCAAAAAAAAAGTAAAGAACTCAATTAAACCAAAAATGAACAAAAATAGAATCAAATAATCTACCAAGCATGCAACTACCACAAATCAGCATCAATAAATAAATGAAACCCAAAACAAACAGAAATTAAAGTCAAACTCTGACTTTAAAGTAATCTGAGTAGGGTTCCAATCCCTATGCTTTCTAAAAGCCAGAATTTAATTTGTACTTTACTGAAAAAAATCAAATAAATCTACCGAAAAAAATGTGAATTGTCAGTTTAATATACATGTGCTGATATTTAGTAATCGAAATTTTAATATTATTTGATTTATTAAAGTTTTAAAGTAAAAACATTTATATTTTTTTTCAGTAAAGTGCAAATTATGTTCTGGACTTGGGAAGGCATAGGGTTTTTGAGCCCACTTGTGTTAATTTCTGCTCATTTTGAGTTTGATTCGGTTATTTATTGTAATTTCTGTTCGTTATGGGTTTCATTTATTTATCGATGCTGATTTGTGGTAGTTTCACGCTTGGTAGATTATTTGATTTTATTTTTGCTGATTTTTTGTTTAATGGAGTTCTTTACTTCTCTTTGAAAAACTTATTTCGTGGAAAAAGTTTTTTTTAAATTCATTTCTGTTCGTTCTATATTGACATAGTCTTTTCAGGGAAAAAGAGAATAATACTTAAATCTTTTCGTTTTTTTAAGACTTTTTAGTTTGGCCTGCTTTCAGCAATTTTTAACAACATACACACTTTTAAAAACTTGGACACAAATAGTAGTCTTTAATTTAGTTTCATACCGCCTCTAGTTGACCTGAAATGGAAAACTTGATACCATTCGCAAAAAAATTCTGTTTACTTACTTTGATAGATTGGATACACTTACACTATTTTGATTTGGTTAAATTTTAAGAGCAGAAGTAGGCCCGGAAGTTTGAACATAACACCCTCAGTCGTTCTTGGGATACTGCTGAGATGCCTTATTGAGAATTAGCATTAACACAGTGCATTTTGATTTAATCTTAAGGCAACATTTAGTTTTTAAACATAAAGGGCAAGTGGGAGGGTGCGCGTGGGAGGGTGATTAGTTGCCCTCCAATCACTTTCGACTATTAAAAAGGACGTCAACCCTATCTTTTTTCAATCGAATGAGCCCTTTTCAAAGTTTATACGACAACTCCTTCGATACGAAGTGCCCAGGTCTAAACAACAACAACAACAAAAAATAATACAATATACCCCCATCTTTACTATAAAAATGTCAAGCCTCCCAATCACTTTCGACTATTAAAAAGGGCACTAGGCCTTTCGATTTCCAATCGAATGAGCCCTTTTTGAGTTTCTACGACAACACTTTCTATAAGCACCTTATATGCCCCCCGGGCGTAAATTACAACCCTCACCCAAAGGGCTGTTAGGGTGGTTGTCATCATCTAAGACCTAATTTCCAGAACTTCCAACTACGTTAAACAGTTTGGCTATCTCAAAATTTTAATTGGATGTGTTTGGGGAAATGGTGGGCGTGAGAGGGGAGTTAGTCGCTCTCTAATCACTTTCAACTATTAAAAATGGCACTAACCCTTTCAATTTTCAATCAAGTGAGCCCTTTTGAAGTTTCTACGACAACACTTTCAATAAAAACCTTTTCTGCTCCCAGGGCATAACTTACAACCCTTGCCCTGAGGGCTGGGGGAGTTGTCATTCTCAAAGACCTAATTTCCAGAACTTTCTACAAGGTTGAACAAAATGGCTATCTGAAAATTTTGATTGGATGTGTTTGGAGGAAGGGTGGGCGTGAGAGGGGGCTAGTTACCCTCCAATCACTTTCGACTATTTAAAAGCGCACACTAGCCCTCTCAATTTCCAATTGAATGAGCCCCTTTGAAGTTTTACGAAAACTCTATCTATAAAAACCTTATATGCCCCCAGGGAATAACTTACAACCTTTGCCCTGGGGGCTCTGGGCGGCTTTTCATCCTTAAATACATAATTTCCAGAACTATCAACTACGCTAAACATAATGGCTATCACTAAACTTTGATTGAATATTTTTAGGGAAATGGTGGGCGTGTGTTAATTACTCTCAAAAAGGGCAATTTTAATTTCCAATGAAATGCGGCCTTTCTGAAATTTGCACATCAACTTTCTATATAAACCTTATATGCCCCCTGGGCATAACTTACAACCCTTGCACTGAGGTCTCTGGGGGGGGGGGTATCTTCCTAAAAGACCTAATTTCCAGAACTTTCAACTACGTTGAACAAAATGGATATCTCAATATTTTGATTGGATGTGTTTGGGAAAATGGTGGGTGTTGGGGTTCCAACCCCTGTTTCTTTTCCTTTCAGATAAATGACCTGTTTTCGTTTTCTTAATTACATTTGCTTATAGTTTAATTTCAAAAGAAAGGTTAAATTCCCGTTACTAAGCGATAGTGGTTTTGCAATAGGTAAACTTTGAACCAAGTTTATTTTTATACTTCCAAGGTTTGGGAGTCATTGAAAGATAAATCTAAGAGTTAGAATTGGGTTTGAATGAGGATGTAGCTGATTGGCTGGGCCAAGCGGAGGTCCACCCATATGAACAGTGGTGTGTAAAATATTATTTTGTGCTAGTCTGCGTTTTGACCCCGTTTGGGGAAGGATATTTCTGTTGTTATATGTGACCCTTTTGGAAGAATACAAGTAAGGTATTTTCTAAAAACTGTGTACTATTTTCCGTAACCCAGGCAGGGTAGGAATACAGCTGCGAGGTACCTTCGTTATTATAATGACAGGGAGGTTTGTTACCTCCAAGGAGAGAGTTAAGAGATTTTCTAGCCGTAACCCAAGGCGGGTACATTTGGCTTTAGAAAGTGGCCATTTGAACACTCGATCGCGTTATCATACCGGGGGACAGGGTATACTGCAAATCGGGTAGTACCAAACCCGATATTTGCAGAACCGTTGGGGTAAGAGCGGGAATCCTACTAACATTTGGGTAAGTGGCATAGCAACCTTTTTGCGCCATTTTTTCATCAATAAGTGGTGACACCCGTACTTACACCACAATAATTGGTGGCAGCAAGAACAGGAATTATTAACAGCGTTGATAATAAAAAAATTCCGCGTTTTCGAAGAGACTAGTCGAGTTAGCCTACATAGTGATAGTAGCCTATTGTGGTTACATATAAGGAGAAAAGAAAGAAATACTGAATCAATTAATACAATTATGAAGATCTATTATGGGCTATGCCTTGTGAGATCATAATTGAAAAATTTACGAATCAATATATCGCGCAACTAATTAGTATTCAAAAATATAAGGCGAAAATTGCTGCGTGTCAAAACAATTTTTCGCAAGAGACCGGAAGTACATGGATAAAAGAATTTTCATTTAGACTGAAGAGGTAACTTAAGTTAATGAAATTTTTAAATTATGTCGGACAGAGATAAGATTAATTCAAGACCGAGAAGGGCGAGTGAAGCCCATAGAAAAAAAAGAGAGAGAGATAGAAAAGAAAGGGAGAAAGATATGAAACAACGTATATTAAATCTCATGGAGAAAGAGAGGATGGCCAGAGAGGTGGACGAAAGAAAGCATCTAGAATATAGGAAAAAATTAAAGGATGAGATAGATAAAATTGAAAAAGATAGTCAAGCCAATGAAATACTTCATCAGGCCCGTATGGACAAAATTAAAACAGATAGACGAGAAAGAGAGAAAGATAGACGAGAAAGAGAGAAAGATAGACAAGAAAGAGAGAAAGATAGACAAGAAAGAGAGAAGGAGAGGGTAGATAGGGAACGAAAGGAAGAGGCTGATAGAATAGCCAGAGAACGAAAAGAAGAGGCTGATAGAATAGCCAGAGAACGAAAAAAGGAGAATGATAAAATAGCTAGAGAGAAAGAAGAAAGACATCACCAAGAGTTTAAAAGAACCATGATAGGTCTAATTCCAAAAAGTGAGATTTTATCACAACTAACTTCTAGGCTGTCAGATAGCCATAATAATTTGTCTAAGAATCAATTGCGAGAAAACGAAAATTACCAAACATTAAACACTTTTACGAGAAAATATACAACTCCGTTAACTACGGGAGGAGGTGAACCGCCCCATAAAACAAATTGGGAGGCTGTGCCACCCTATCGGAAAAAAGAAATGCTTGATAGTCAAAATGATGATAATCTAGTAAAAATTGATTTCTCGGAGCCTTTTTCTAAAAATTGCCATAATAAAGAAAAGAAAGTAACCTTTAAAACATCGAATTGGGCTATAGCACATAATCAAGGAAATATTGACGAGTTTGTGAAATCACATAAAAAAGAAGGAAAATTAAACGCAAAATTGACCGAAATGGTAATTGACTCAGGGAGTGAGCAAACTTTTGTGCGAATGGACCTAATTAAAAAGACGGAAATAGACCATAAAAATAATATTACAACATTATGTTATAATGGAGACAAGCACCCATGCCCGTCTGCTTGGGTAAGAATAGAAATTGCAAAGAAGGACGGTACGGTCCAGAGAAAAACGATAAAAGTAGGCTTAGTACCTACGCTAGCAGTGGATGTTTTAGTAGGAGGAGACTTTGGAGATATCGGAAATCTCCTATCGTTAGAAGCAACTTCTTTAACAGAGGAAAAATTACAAAATTACACTACGATGGAAGAATATGCTACTTCATTGACAAGGCGGGGAGGTGGACCGGCCCATAAAACAAATTGGGAGGCTGTGCCACCCTGTCGGAAAAATGAAATACTTGATACTCGGGTTCAAAATGTTGATAATCCACAAAAATGGGATGCAGAAGTAAAAAGACCACAAAATATTGAAAAAAAGACGCGCGAGAATTATTTTTCGGGAAAATTTCCAGAAAATGGAAAACTTGAAATCACTTTTAATGAATATGAGACGCTAACAAGTATAGGCCAAAATGAAACACTGATTGTACCAAAGAAAATTGAGACGAAATTTATTGTGCGCTCTTTTCCTTGGAAAGTTCAAGAAATTTTAGTAGAATATGAAAAACCAAATATCGGAATTCACTTCCCATTTGATGACGAAATGTTTGTTGCTGCGGTAAGAATAAAAAAGACTAAAAGAGAGAAGAAAGATATTAAGCGGAACTACAATAAAGAAAGACAGTCGAAGATGGACACTAGAGTCCAATTCAGATTTCATGACGATTTATTTAATGCTACTACAAAAGAAAAGAAAACTAAGAGAGAGAAAAGAGATATTAAACTGAGCTACAATGAAATTCTTCAGTCAAAGATAGTGGACAATGGAGTCCAAATTATATATAACGGTGATTTATTATTTTTTGCGAATGACAGAATTGGGAAAAGTAGAGACAAAAAGAGGAATGCAAAGAAGAGACAAAATTTGGAAATTCAGCCTGCAGTGGCGAAAAATAAAAAAATGTTGGATGGTCTGTGCCTTGAAAACATAAATAATAGAGAGAAAAGTAAAATTTTGGATGGGCTGTTCCTTGAAAAAATAGATAATAAGGGGGGAAAAGAGGTCAAAGACCCATGGGGAATAAAACAAGATGGTTACAAAGTAGAGATGAATGACCTACAACGGGTTGGGGGAAAGTTGGAAGATATTGAATGTCGAGTCGGATTGGAAAAAATTGGAAAGAAATCTGAGATTAGTATTATCAATTCAAAAGATATGTCGATCCTTTATGAGGGGGAGGAATCCCTTGGGGAAGATCCCCTGTGGGAAGACGTGAAAGATAGCCCTTTTCCTCAATGCACAACTGGCGGATAAGTTGTGATCCCTTTACTGAAGCCTTGTCTTTCCAGTCTTCAATATTATTTTCATCCCTCATCGCCGAGCATTATTCATTCGATTATTTTAGAGGATGGGACCCAGAGAAAAGCGATTCATGGTTCGCTCAAAATTTTACTTCATTTCCCTGTGCCCCTATCGTTGTCACAGGCCTTTGCATTTTCGGCCTTAGATTATTTGAAATTATGCCAAGGGGCAATTCACTTTTTGATTGAGATGTGGGGTTGTTTCCACAGATGGAAATTAAGAGGCTAGTGCCTCCATATCTTTCACGATGGCTGGCATCATCACATGTGCCAGAAACTGATTCTCTGCTTCTCTCAAATGTAAATTCGTGAGAGCGAGAAAATTTTTGTTTTGGATTATGCTGCGCACAATCATTATCTACGAATCTTGAAGATTTCAACTTTCAAACATTAATGCGGGGGCTATACGATTTAGACCATGGTGGTCCTACCGTAGAAACGTGTCGATGACGACTGATCCAGTGCCAAGCGGTGGAAGTGGTAGCACAGACACTGGTGGAAGAGAGAAGGCAAATGGATTTTGTAAACTTGAAGTTAAGTGTTTATGTTTGTAAGGGTGGACCAAGGTAGCGCGTGGGCGGTCATTTATCTTACGGGGGGAGGTGTTGGGGTTCCAACCCCTGTTTCTTTTCCTTTCAGATAAATGACCTGTTTTCGTTATCTTAATTACATTTGCTTATAGTATAATTTCAAAAGACAGGTTAAATTCCCGTTACTAAGCGATAGTGGTTTTGCAATAGGTAAGCTTTGAACCAAGTTTATTTTTATACTTCCTGGTTTGGGAGTCATTGAAAGATAGTCATTGAAAGATAGTTTGAATGAGGATGTAGCTGATTGGCTTGGCCAAGCGGAGGTCCACCCATATGAACAGTGGTGTGTAAAATATTATTTTGGGCTAGTCTGCGTTTTGACCCCGTTTGGGGAAGGATATGTCTGTTGTTGTATGTGACCCTTTCGGAAGAATACAAGTAAGGTATTTTCTACAAACTGTGTACTATTCTCCGTAACCCAGGCAGGGTAGGAATAGAGCTACGAGGTACCTTCGTTATTATATTGACAGGGAGGTTTGTTACCTCCAAGGAGAGAGTTAAGATATTTTCTAGCCGTAACCCAAGGCGGGTACATTTGGCTTTAGAAAGTGGCCATTTGACCCCTCGATCGCGTTATCATACCCGGGGACAGGGTGTACTGCAAATCGGGTAGTACCAAACCCGATATTTGCAGAACCGTTGGGGTAAGAGCGGGAATCCGACTAACATTGGGGCCGACAAGGGGTTCTCCCCTTCGAGTAAGTGGCATAGCAACCTTTTTGCGCCATTTTTGCATCAATAAGTGGCGACACCCGTACTTACACACCAATAGTGGGCACGAGAGGGGTGTTAGTCACTCTAAAATCACTTTCAACTATTAAAACAGGCACTAGCCATTTCAGTTTCCAATTGAATGAGCCCTTTTGAAGTTTCTACGACAACGCTTTCAATAAAAACCTTATATGCCCCCATGGCATAACTTACAACCCTTGCCCTGAGGGCTGTGGGGAGGAAGGGTTGTCATCCTTAAAGACCTAATTTTGAAAACTCTCAACTACGTTGAATAAAATGGCTATCTAAAAATTTTGATTGGATGTGTTTGGGGAAAAGGTGGGCGTGAGAGGGGGGCTAGCTGCCCTCAAATCACTTTCGACTATTAGAAAGGACACTAGCCTTTTGAATTTCCAATCGAATGAGCCTTTTTTGAAGTTTCTACGACAAATATTTCAAAAAAATCCTTATATGCCCCCAGGGCATAACTTTTAGCCCTTGCCCTGAAGACTGTGGGGGTAGTGTCCTGCTCAAAGGCATAATTTGCTGAACTTTAAACTGCGTGGAAAAAAATGGTTAATTCAAAATTTCCATTGGATGTGTTTGGGGAAATAGTGGACGTGGAAGGGGTGTTAGTTGCCTTCCAATCACTTTCGACTATTAAAAAGGGCACTAGCCATTTAAATTTCAAATCGAAAGAGCCCTTTTTGAACTTTCTAAGACAACGCGTTCTATAAAAACCTTATATGCCCCCAGGGCATCCCTTGCTCTGAGGGCTGTGGGGGAGTGTCCTCCTCATAAACATAATTTTCATCTGGAAATCAACTACGCTGAACAAAATGGCTATCTAAAGATTTTGATTGGATGTGTTTGGGGAAAAGGCGGGCATGAGAGGGGGGTTAGTTGCCCTCAAATCACTTTCGATTATTAAAAAGGGCACTAGACCTTTGAGTTTCCAACCGAATGAGCACTTTTTCAAGTTTCTACGGCATAGATTTCAATAAAAACTTATATGCCCCCAGGGCACAAATTATAAGCCTTGCCCTGAAGACTGTGGGGGGAGGGTCCTGCTAAATGGTATAATTTCCTGAACTTTAAACTGCGTGGAACAAAATGGCTATGTCAAAATTTTGATTGGATGTTTTTGGGGAATAGGTGGGCGTGGAAGGGGTGCTAGTTGCCTTCCAATCACTTTCGACTATTAAAAAGGGCACTAGCCTTTTCAATTTCCAATCGAATGAGCCGTTTTTAAAGTTTCTACGATAACGCGTTCTATAAAAACCTTATATGCCCCCAGGGCATAACTTACAACCCTTGTCCTGAGGGCAGTGGTGGTTTGTCATCCTCAAAGACCTAATTTCCAGAACTTAAAACTACGCTGAATAAAATGGCTATCTCAAAATTTTGATTGGATGTGTTTGGGGAAAATATGGCCGTTAGAGGGGGGTTAGTTGCCCTCCAATCACTGTCGACAATTAAAAAGGGCACTAGCCCTTTGAATTTTCAATCGATTGAGCCTTTTTTAAAGTTTCTACGACAACGCCTTCCATAAAAACCTTATCTGCCCCCAGGGCACAACTTAAACCCTTGCCCTGAAGGCTGTGGGGGAGTGTCCTCCTCAAAAACACAATTTCTATCTGGAAATCAACTACGCTGAACAAAACTGCTATCTCAAAATTTTAATTGGATATGTTTCGGGAAATGGTGGGCGTGGCAGGGGTGTTAGTTGCCTTCCAATCACTTTCGACTTTTAAAAAGGGCACAAGTTACTCCAATTTTCAATTGAATGAGCCCTTCTCGAAGTTTCTATGACAACTTCTTCGATACGAAGTACCCTGCTCTAAAGGAAAAAAAAATAATACAGTGTGCCAACATCGTTCTTATATGCCCACAGGGCATAACTTAAAACCCTTACCCTGAGTGTTGTGGGGGAGTGTCCTCCTCAAAATATATTTTCTATCTGGAAATCAACTACGCTGAACAAAATTGCTATCTCAAAATTGTGATTGGATGTGTTTGGGGGAATAATGGGCGTGGGGGGATAGTTGCCCTCCAATCACTTTCGACTATTAAAACGGGCACTAGCCACTCCAGTTTCCAAACGAATGAGGCCTTTTCGAAGTTTCTACTACATTTTCTTCGATACGAAGTGCCCTAGTATGGAAAATAAAATAAAAAATACATTTTGCCAATATCGTTCTTTACTTAGGCAGCGCGATTGCGCTGCCTAATATATATGCCCTGATATTTAGACTGTTTTGAATAGAATGGCCATCTCAAGATTTCTAATAGTTTTACGACAACACTTTCTATATGACATTATATCCCCCAGGGCATAACTTACAACCTTAGCCCTGAGGACTGTTGGGGGTTGTCATACTCAAAAACATAATTTCCGAACTCTTCAACTACGTTCAATAAAATTGCTACATCAAAATGTTGATCATAAGTGTTTGGGGAAATTATGGGTATGGGGGGGGGGCATTCGCCTTCCGATAGCTTTTGACTATTAATAAAGGTGCTAGACCTCTCAAGTTCAAGTTCAAGTTCAATCATTTTATTATTAGCATATACATGTATATAATTGACATAGGCCCATGGGGAGACAAGCTCGAAAAACTAGGCCTAGACAAAGATACAATAAAAAATTACGCTACAATACAAAGATAATTACGACGGCAAAGATAAAATAATACAACAATAATATGAAAGTAGCAGCTAGCCCAGGATCTAAATATAAATATAAATATATAAAAAAAAGAAAAAGATCAATATTATTAAATATAAATTCATACTAAAAGATAGCCGAGAGACCCACATTCACTTAGAACAACAATCCAAACAAATAACTTAGTCATATTAAAAAGACACTTAATTAAAAGTAATCCTGAACTAAATAAAATTTAAGATTCCTTTTTATTAAATGGATAGAATAAAATTTATCAGTAAAATCCTTGTGAGCATCCCAGCACCGGGATATTGACACAAACGGGGCGAATTTAGATCTCTCAGTACTATACTTGTCAATGTAGATACTTTTTTTTTGTCGCGTGTTATAACGATGTAAATCTTGTGATCGGGAGAACAAACTTTGATTGAGGTAATATGGCGGTAATTTCTTAATGTCATAATTAAATTTGAAAATAATTGCTCCAAAAGTAAATTGTTGAGAAACTGGAAGTATATCTAAATTGTATATAAAGATGCTGTAGAAGACTTATTTGGAAGTGAAATAGGCGATGAAATAAAAAGTTTGAGGATTCTTACTGCTTTATTTTGTAAAATCTGTATTGGTTTAACAAGGCTTTTAAATGTAGATAAATATACTAGAGAACAATAATTAATATTAGACTGAATCAGAGCAAAATAACTGCTTCGTAAAGCTGATAGGGCAAATAATGCTTCAACCTCCGTATTAAACCAACATACCTTGAAATCTTTAAGCGTATATTTTGAATGTGTGTTTTAAAAGATAATCTTTCATCAATCATAAGTCCAAGGTACTTTATCACATTCACCCGAGATATTGATAATAGATACTTTGAAGAAGTAACTCCGGTAATACGAGGACGTATATTTGACTTACTGCCGTAAATTATGAAATTAGTTTTTGATAAATTCAAAGCAATAAAATTTGCAGAACACCATTCAAGAACATTAGAAAATGCAGCATCAAGTTTTGCCTCCAACTCCTCGTCATTCCTCTCAGAAATTGAAACTGCCGTATCACCAGCAAAATGTGTGCTGAGACATGGGATTGCCAAAGCGCGGTGAAAATCATTTATATAAACTAGAAAAAGCAGAGGACCTAGGACAGAGCCCTGAGGCACCCCAACCATCGAGGACTGAGGGACAGGCAAAGAGAGAAAATTACCTCCATCTATTCGTTGCTTTCTCTTATCAAGATAAGATTTAACTAGATCCAACGCCGGTCCGCGCACACCACAATTACCCAATTTACGAAAAAGAATACAATGGGATATTGTATCGAATGTTTTTTTTTAAATCCAAGTATATTGTTGCTGGAATTTCACCTCTATCTAAGCATTCATGAATATATTGGATGAGAGCAATGATAGCATGCTCATTATTGTGTCCAGACGTAAAACCAAACTGGGAATTTGTGAAAAAATTAAACGATTTAAGAAAGTCATAGATCCTCTTATAAATTGCCTTCTCAAATATTTTAGAAAATGCTGACAAAATAGAAATAGGGCGGTAATTTGATGGGTTTGCAGGAGAGTCACCTTTGTGAAGCGGAATTATCCTTGCTTCTTTAAAAGCAGACGGGAAAGATTAATTATATGCTGTAATGGCAAAATTACTGCAGACAATATTTCTTTAACAATTATAGAACTAGACCCGTCAATTCAGGCTGAATTACCTGGATTTAGATCACACACTATTTTTGTTATTTTCAGACCGAGAAATAGGCGCAAGAAAAATTGAATTACTTTGAGGAGATGGAAGGTATGAAGAAAAATGTTTATTACTACGTGAATCAAACTGGTTCATTACCGATGAAACAATTTTCTCTCCTATACTAGCGAAATAAGTATTCAAAACATCAACCACTTTCTCCAATTTGTTAGTAGTCGATCCATTTTCTAAACTAATAACTTCAGGCAACTTAGAACTCCTTTGTTTTTTTATAATAGAATTAATTAAAGACCACGTTTTGCAAGGAGTATTTTGAGTTTCTCCGAAAGACTCTTTATAATACCTATGTTTCGACAATCGTATCAGTACGGTTAATTTATTTTTGAAGATTTTAAAATTTTTAATATTATAATCAGTTGGATTCTTTAACTGCTTTTTAAATAACTGTTTTTTTTTAACTGATATCAAAATTCCAGACGTTATCCACGGCCTTATAGGAAATTTTTCTCTGCACATTTTCTTCGTAACAAATGGGCAACTAGAATCAAGGCAGCAATTGAAATTTCTTAGGAAATTATCAGTTGCCACATCTGTATCCTCCGTGGATATTACATCCTGCCAATTCAATAGACCAAGGCTTTCATTCAGGTGCTTTAATGTTATTTTATTTATTAACCGTACTTGACGTTCCCTACTTACCTGCGAAATTTTATAAGTAAAAGCTAAATCTGAAACCAGCAGGAAATGATCCGATATATCACTTAAAACAGCAAAATTTGCTATAATTGGTAAGGATGTAAAAATATTATCAATGAAAGAAGCAGAACTAGGTGAAATTCTTGTAGGTATCAGGCAAGTAGGAAGCAGATATGAAGAAAAGCAAGAAGACAATAAATCAACAGAAGCTTTATTTGAAGCTTCTAGAAGGTCAATGTTGAAATCTCCGGAGAGGATAACATCTTTATTTTAAAAATGAGGCTGATGCAAAAAATCATGGAGTTTAGAGAGGAAAGACTTGACTGGAGAAGAAGGAGGTCGGTATACTACGCAAAAAAATATATCATTTTTTCCAAGACTAATTTCAGTTACCATTACTTCAAAAAGCATTTCCTCATGAGAACCTTCTAGATTTACAAGGCGTCGAAAAGAGATACCATCTTTAACTAATACTGCCAAACCACCTTGGCGCCTTGTCAGTCGGTTTTTGAAAGTAAATTGATATCCAGGAAAAGCAATATGAGTAGCCGTGTCTATAAGAAAAGTCTCACAGAATCCAACGACATGACAAGATAGCTTATGAACTACATCGACAAGATCATCCTGTGAACTAAACAAACCTCTACAATTTAAAAATCCTGTTCTCACAACCCCAGTACTGGGAAGATCAGAAGCCTCGGCCGGTAATTTATATTTACATTTTGGAAAATTAATTAGCCCACCATCATTTATCTCATTTCCAAAAAATTTATCGTGGCTCTGGAAAATGGAAAAGTCAAAAGGGCTAGACTCTAGGTCTCTCAGTCTATCCCCAATACAATTATCATCCAATTTAAATAATCAGAATTATGATCAGGACTATCAGAAACTTACGCAAAATGCACACCGTCTGAGTCTTAACGTAGCAAAAACAACTGAACCAGCGAGAACTCGAAAATAATGATGAAAGACAAAGAAACTGCCTGAAAATAAATAGAAACAAGTGAAAGAAACTAAACTTATTCATTGTAACATGAAATGCGGATACAGAAAAAATTATTGTACTCAATTACTTAATATAAATAGAAACACACAAAAAAGACAGAAAATAAACTTATAATAAGCTACAGAGAGACAAAAAACCTCACAAGAAATAAAAATAATAGAAACACACAAAAAAGACAGAAAATAAACTTATAATAAGTCTACAGAGGGGCAAAAAACCTCACAAGAAATAAAAATAATAGATCCTATGAACAGAGAAACACTACATAAAGTAATAAAAATAAACTCACCAAACGAATGTCATTATTAATCACCGTAACTAGTCAATCTTAGCCCACTGTGAAGACGGAGACTTTTTACACTCGAGCCATAATTTACTCCCTTTTTGTTTAATACGCGTAAGATGAACCGAACCCGAATCACGCATGTCCTTTCCCTTAGACAATAGCTCATTCCGTAGGAAATTTAGCTTTGGTGGGAGATCAGTGCAAATGCGAATTTCACTACCCTTCAACTTATTCACCTCACTAAGAATCACCTGAATGCTATGATCTGTGTGCACACGATATAAAAACAGGGGTCGTTCGAACACTAGTTTTCCTACTAGTGATGTTTGAACTGCTATTTCTCGCAAGGCGATAACACTTGGTAAGAGAAATGTCCTCGGTAACTTGCAATTTGTCAGAAAGAAGAGACTTTACGTTGTTAGTCACTGACTGATTATGCTTTTCAGTAGGCAGATCATGAACAATCAAATTCAACTTTCTTTCTCTCACTTCGATGTCCAGAAGCTTACTCTCCAAATCGTTATTCCGCGATTTTTCTTGCTCTAGATCATTTCGAAGCTTTTTAGATTCCTCTCGTAGATTCGCATTTTCAGCTGATATTTGCCTAACTTCATCTTGAAGGGAAATTATTGAGACAGAAAAACTTTTCTGCTCTGCTAATATTTTATCCAGCAACGCCTGAATTCGTTTCATTCTTTCATCAAATTTTGCTTGAGTGACAGCCATAATGAGTGCTATAATCCGCACGTAGAAGGCACTAGCTCAATTCCCAATTGAATGAATCCTTTTTAAGTTTATACGACAACGCTGGCAAAGACCCAACTTCCAGAACTTTCAACTATGTTGGACAAAATGACCTTCTAAAAATTTTGATTGGATGTCTTGAGAGGTAGGCTTGGCATGTCATGTTATGGTATTGACAGGCATGAGATGTCATGGTTGGAGGTCATGGTAGGCTTGAGAGGGGTGTTAAATGCCCTCCAATCACTTTCGGTTATTAAATAGGGCACTAGCGCTTTCAATTTCCAATTTCCATTGCTTTTTGAAGTTTCTACTCTAATGGGGGGGGTTTCTGAATAAAAAGGGAGAGTTTTTGTTCTTCTACTTTAAGTTCTTTAAGTTATTTCTTTGTATATGAATTTTTCAGTTAATTATTTCTACGGGTAATTTTCAGTTAAACTCTTAGTCGACAGTTCGCGAGTAGCATACCTGAGTGGAGGCGGAATTTTGCATGTGGGGAGCTTAGATTAGCGGTTCAAATGGGGAGCTTGTATTAATGGCCATACTGAGTCGAAACCAGATTGAAGGGTTTCAGGTTCACTTGAGAGCGAGTGGAGCCACAAGGACTAACTATCTTGAGAAATACTAACATAAAGAGAATAAAATAAGAAAGTAATGTATTTACTTTTACTCACATAATTGGTACAGAGCTTGGCGGGAATATCAAAAGCACTTTGCAGTAAGAGACACTAAAAGTTGTTCACTGGGGCAATACAAATAACGTTCAATAAAACTGTTTTTAGGTTCGCATAAAATTCACATAATAAACTCACAATCGATTCCAAAAGACTGTCGCAAGACTGGTAAAAGACTCCTAAGAGACTGGCGCAAAAATTGCTAAGTCCTAACTATCTACTTTCTGCAATTTCGCCAGAGGTTACGTTCAGGCGTTACTAAAAAATACACTACACTGATTCTATTGGTTCCAACTGTATGTCCTATATTACTATTGGGTAGTGATATACCAATGGGCTACTTGGGTTTAATTACAATTTATGACTTTTAAGATATCACTTTGGAATTTTTCAGAACAAACAAAGTTTTACATTGTAACATTTTGCTAGCGAGGTGTCACTTAGTTTCCAGAAGACTTATAATTTGTTTCTGTGAAAGTTGTTAAAGGACAATACGATTTAGTTACATTGAGATACAGAGTTCTAAACTTAGTTTTCAGAACAATGCAATTAGATTACACAAAAATATTTGGTATCTCGAGAGACTATTTTTTTGTGTAATATATTCTACCATCTCTTGATAGTTTGGAATTTCAAGCTCTTAAAATTTAAATTACATTGTTAGTCACCTGTCATATAAGATTTGGTCAGACTGATATTTATTGCATACTTTGGCGACGCGGGATCGGATTTATTTATTACATTTTCTGTGGGAAAGATTTTTACACTGTATGTTTGAATCAAATACATTTGTTTCACTATTTTAAATTGAATGTTTGAGACTTGCTCGATCTTTAGGTTACTTGAATTTTCAGGTTCATATTTTGGGTGATGTTATTTCACTTGGGTAACTTTAATCGGAAAATTTTGATGTTTTTTAAAATTGATACATATCATCCTTCCCATTCTTAATGATGTCCTCATCGTTGTGTTATCCTACTCTTTCTACTCTTTCAAATTTTGATCTTTCTTTAAAAGAATTTAAATTAGTACTTTTTACTTGACTTAACTCTGCTTTGGTAAAATGTATCTTTTTTTTCATATTCCCCATTTCTTTATGAGACTACATATATGACGACATTACTTTAAAGTCCATCACCTACTCACTCTATTTGGCGAAAGGGCCAAAGAGTTTCTATTGACTAACACATTAGGTTACATGATTACATGATAATTATTATTCTTCCAATTAATATTAAAATTCCTACACCTGATATGCTAATAATTCTACATGGTTTTAACTAATTAAGATCCGCTTTTGCGACTATCTTATCACTAAAAATGGTATATATTTGCCTTTTCTAATACTTGACTATACTTCCACCTGACGCTATATATTATACGATTATATTATTATTCCTCCACCTAATATTAAAATTCCTTCACCTGATATGCTAATACTTCTACATGGTTTTAACTAATTAAGATCCACTTTTGCGACTATTTTATCACTAAAAATGGTACATATTTGCCTTTTCTAATACTTGACTATACTTCCACCTGACGCTATAATGATATGATAAATAACTGACTTCAAGAGCGCTGATATATATGGATTAAATGATTTGCAAATAAAAAGTTTGACCCATTATTAATTTCTCAATATTCACTAAAGTTACAAGTTAGATACATAAGATCTTCACACTTACTTCATCATTCTACGTGTCTATAATACTCACATACGTTATCACTCTTACTTTGGGCTTCCATTCAAATAATTACTGGGTTGGCTAAGTGTTCATGGTTTGTCTTCGTGGTGTTTCGTTTTTTGGCACTTGTTCCTTGGGATAAGCGTTTATGTTGTTCATACATATGACTACTTGCACAAAATTGTCCGTGCGTGGTTTGCTACGTCATATACGAGGGGTTGATGTCATAGATTTGTTGAACTGTTTCCTGGGTACATGAAATTTGGGGAATTGATTATATGAAATGGGTATCTTGATCGTTGGGCTGGGTATCTCTTCTTGGGCACTTTTATGCTCGGGAAAATCTAATACTCGTACAGTCTGTGTTTCCCGTAAATTGTTCACATTTAGTCCTTCTTTTATGTTACGCCATGTAATGGTAACTATGGTTGGAACAGAACTTTATCTCAGGTTCTATGTTTGACGCATTGTCTTTGATTCTTGTTTTAATTATACACAATCATTGAGGGCTTAGTCATTGGGATTTTGGCTAAGATAACTTGGTTTGGTCTCTTCTCTAACACTTTATTTGGGAAGGTTTGCACGTACAGTTTATATTTCCCGCAAAATTGATTATGATTGGTTCTTCTCCTCATGGAGGATGGTTTGGTTTCGTGACATCTAATAATGATTGGATAGGGTTAATACTTAAGCTTAGGATCTTGGTTAAAC
Organism: Artemia sp. Kazakhstan ARC1039; assembly: GCA_029168905.1. Taxonomy (NCBI): domain Eukaryota; kingdom Metazoa; phylum Arthropoda; class Branchiopoda; order Anostraca; family Artemiidae; genus Artemia; species Artemia sp. Kazakhstan ARC1039. Next base: position 40,755 of record JAQQPU010002102.1, on the reverse strand, counting down.
ATAATTTGGGGCTTAAGATATATAATCCTTGAGGGATTGACTCCAGGGTTATTCTTGGTCCTTAGGATTTAATGTTTGGGACCTTGCCGTCTAATGATAGTTATTGACGGATTTTATGTAGTTTTACGACATTGCGGTCGGGGTGGTTCTCTAGGTAATCATTAATTCAGGTATGTATCTATGTATGGGGTTCTTGGTTTCTCGATATTGTTTGGGGGTGGTGTTACATGGTACTAGGCTTGGGTGGCTTGGATTGTCATCAGGGTATTGTCTTCAGGGGTTTCCTTGGTGAGTACTTATCGGGGGTTGACGAATGATGAGAGTAGATGCTACTGGGTTGTATCCGTGTTGCGTGCTGGTACCCCAATAGTTAATTTGCACTGATTACTCTGCTTCCTGGAATATAAATATCTGGGAAGAATCAAATGCTATTTATAATTACATAAGTTAAAACACATACAGCAATAATACAGAATTTATACGATATTATATGGAGACCATTATTTGAAATAATAGTTGTGATTAGTCGAACTAATAATATCAATTTAATGTGGGTACAGTTAAACTCAAAGATAAAATAAATGAAAGCAATTTTCATGCTTTTACATGCATATTGCAGCAATACTAGGTTACTACGAGATATGCTAGGTAATCATAAGAAAAATGAGTGTGCCTACTAAAAATAACACTATATAAGATTTTCAAGATTTGGTGATTATATGTATACATGTATATATGTGCATTTAGCACTTGTTTAATATTCAATACATTTTTAAATGTTATTCAACACTCATCTACATTAGCACTTAATTTTCTATTATAAGACTACATGCGAATTAGGCTACATGGTTTTATGAGAGGTCTCGATTTACTATAAATTTTCAAGTCTTTACTGTTTACGCGCGTCCATGCTGCTTAAGAAATACATCCTTGCAGCCGCATGGGTTTATGCAAACAATAAGTAGAGATTTGGGACTGGACATTGCACGAATGAGGACCTCTACTCTCATTCGTTCGATCATGTCCTCTTTCTTTTTTTTAAGGATTATCAGGGAGTTCCGGGTTTAGGTTTTGCATCTCACTCTGCTCGATGTGATCTGAATTTGCCCTTTTTCTACATGTTATCATAATTCTTCCATAATTTAGGTTCAATAAGATTCTTATAGTTAGAGAGATTATGAATATGAATCCTGCCGTCAGGAGGATATACCACCAAAAATTTGTTGAAAATAGTCCGTATCTACTTTCTACATACGTCAATATTTGTTCTTCATTAGTAAATAGGGGAATTTGAGAGTCTAAGGCTTCTTTTATTTTTGTTAGTGGTAAGGTTCCCTTGACATTCTATATTTTTGACCATATTTCGGTTTTAACTTCTTCGTTTTCGATATTAGGAATTGTATGCGATAAATTGACTGGTTTGAAATTGACCACCTTGGGGCTTATTATATTCGTGCTTGTGGTTATCACTGGTGTTTGTACCGTGGCTTCTTTGGTTACCAATCGACATCCTTGTTTTATGGTTATTGTTCCCACGTCTTGTAATAGTAGTTCAGTTCTGTAGCTTGGATCGATTCTTTCTCTGTTATTATAACAAGAGATAGTCCCAACTGTTTCTTTTGGAACAGAAAATAGCCACAGGTCATTTCTAAGGTGAATAAATATTTCTCGTTTAGTACTGCCTACTAACGCTTCGCATGAATTGGGAATTTCTTCTTGTTGAGTCTCTTTTAAAAATATATCTAACATACAGGATCCAGGTTTTACATTATAAATAGGCAGGGTTAGTTGACATACTAGGTTTTTGAATGCTACACATTCTTTAAGGTCCTGTGGATTTGCTAAGGTATATTTCCTCCTATCTTGATCGACTAGCAAGTATTCCGCTTCGGGGGTAATAGTCATGAACAAATTAGTTCTACCTATATTGGCTGGAAACGTAGAAATTTTATACAAGTCATATATGCATTGTTGATTTATTAATGGGATTGTTACTACCGCAAATAGTTGATCATTTATTTCCGTGATGTGAACCTTTAGTTTGGTGTAATAGTGGAACAGGTTTGCTACTTCTGGTTCTGTTGGTAAATGTAGACCGAACGTTAGATGTGTTTTTATTTCATCTAAGATACTTTTTAAGTTCGAAGGATCCACGAGGTCATATGATAAGGTTCCTAGAGTAAGGGCAAATAATGCAAATTCGAATTTGCTAACATCAGTTGCCAAGTTAAGTAATGACATTGTCACTATGTCTAGTGATACCATGATGAGGCTCGAATCGGAAATCACACGATCTACTTCATTTTTTAAATAATTCATTATGTTTACTGTCTTTGATATTTTCTTTGAAATTGCCTTAATTTTGTCTCTCTGATAATCGGCTATACTGGCTTTTATTTTTTGGACGTGTAAGGTCACGTTCATGGCGTTATTGAGTTTTCTTACGTTTTCCCTTAGGATATCCAGGTCTTCTTCAGTCGATAGCCCAAATAAGCGTGAAGCTAATTCTCCTACAATTGGTATTAGACTAGCTGATCTGCGGTATTTGCTTTTTCGAAAGAATACTTCAAAGATTCTTGTGGTACTTTGCTTTAACTTTTGTATTTCTGTATTGAATAATTCAAGTAGTGCTTGCAGTCTCTGTCTATACAATATTAAGAAGGATTGATGAATCGATACTCTTAGGGCATTTTTCTCATTTAGCTCAGGTAACGATTCGACGTAGTCTTTGGCTGGTTCGTCGGCCATGGCCAATCTGGCACATTTGTATTTGCCGTCAATTGTCCAGCATTTTTCGGGTGCATATTTTTTTATTCTTTTTACTTTCAGTAAATCTCCTTTTGTTGTCCGAATGGTGTCCTTGAACTAATATAGTTTGAGTCTTGGTATGCAATACTGGGAGTCTTGCCCTTAATTTTATATACATGTTGCCGAAGGAGTTGGTCTTTGTAAATATTGGTCCCGTGGACCATGACCATTTTGTGAACGTCGTTGGTTTCAAATGCGTTATCGTAATTAATTTTCCTTGGGACAGTTCATTGAGTTTGATTAACTCTGGGCTTGCATTGGTTTTGACATCCGTTAGTGAGGGCTGTATTTTCTCTGTTCTTGTCTCTAGTTTGGGCGTGATTGTCCTGGTATTTTTCTTTCTTTGTGGCATGTCTATATTTTTCTTTATTTCTTTTGGTGATATTTTCTTAGTAACGTTGCTCGCAGTATGGTTTTGCCATAGTTGTTTGAGGTATATCCATATGCTTGGTAATTCATTTAGCATGGCGTAATTTCCATCATAGAGTTTATTTTTCTTGGAAGTGGTCAAAAAGGAACTTGTGGTATATTTTGTCGTAGTATGCTCTCTTCTGGAATCATCCACATTACTTAATGATCTTCTCCTTCTGTTTTCTCTGTTGTTGGCTCCTAGAGCCTTATCAATCTCTGCCATTTTCTTGTCAAAGTTATCTATTAAGAATTTCGATTTTAGTTTGGGCATAATGGGGGGTAGATCTCCTGTATTTTCTTTGTTGTTAAAGTCATCTATTAGGAATTTTGATTTTAGTTTAGGAATAATCGGGGGTAGATCGCCTGTATATTCCTTGTGTTGCATGTCTTTCGTTGTCTGCAGGCTCTTGTCCGATTTTAAGAATTGGAATATAGAGTCCTTCAATTCATTAGTATTCTTTTCTAGTCTGATGACTTGTTGAAACAGGGTTTCAAACGGTTTGGGATCCAGTTTCATAAATATTTTCCAGGCGTTGTGTCTTGCAAGTAACGAATACTCATGTCTGAAAATTATTCCATGCTTTACGATATCTTGGGCTATAGTTCGGGCAACGAAGATTATCATGAAATTTGTTAGCCACATCCTTTTTTGCTGTTTCTGGAATTTATATTTCATTAAACATAATATAGGAAGATTTCTTATGATTGAAAACCGAATGTGAATTCAGATTCCTGTTATAGGGGATTTCCTTTTTTTATCGGGGAAGTAAACAAGGTGAGGTTAAGATTCGTGGTCATACAATTTGTTGCTTTGCTTATGGTGAACGTACGGCTGATTCTTTGGCTGGGGGGATAGATATTTTAATTGATTTAACACAAGAATTTTTCTTTTAACCTAAAGGGTGCGTGGGTTGACTTAATTATTTCAATTGGGAAAGTTTTTTTTGATTTTTTGGTTACTTTTGATTTTGCTTCATATGTTTTTATTCTTTTAAATATAATTTCTTTTCTTTTCGCTCTATATATTACGCTTTTTTGATTATATAGATATTGTTTGTAGTATTTTATTTCTTGGAGGGGGTCATGTTTACCTTGGTATTTTACGCAGTTTGAATTTCCCTCAATTTTGTAAACTAGTTTTTGCTTTCTACACTTGTCAAGAAGCAATAAATCTGTCTGACAAGGACCTTTAACGTACCAGTACCGAACTTTATATTGTTTTTGTAATTTTCTGATTTCATGTTGAATAAAATGGAGGTACTTGCCCTTTCTGCCGCTATATTTTATTCCTAATTTGCCTCTCGCAGGTCGATATTTGGGTGTGTTTGCGAAACTTAGACTGAATTTATAGGATTCCACGTCAAATTTCCTTAAATCATACTTGACGTCCCATTTTTTCGCGAAGACTTCTTCCCCTGATTTACTCACAATGATCATTGCCGCTGAGTATATGACATTTTCATTTGCGTGCTTTATACATATGAACCCTGTATCGATAATTGGTTTGGCCATTGTTCTGAAATGAAAGGTAGTTTTAGAAAGGTAGTATTTCCTCATACATCGGGTACTTATTCGTTCGACGTAATTCGAGTCATCTAAAGCTCCATATTAACCAATGATGAATATATATTTTGAATGGAAAACAAGGTAACTTCAGGTCGAAGTTGAACTACTTTTTCACCGGTGCCACCTTGCACCTGGCTATTTGTGTAGTCGAACGTAATTCGATTCCCTAAAGTTACGTACTCTAGTTTAACGAGTTTGCGCTCGCCTTATAACAAATTCCATATAGGCTTAAAAGTATAGAGACTTTCGAGAAACTACCTTTTTTGTCAATATATTAACACTGTATTTAGACCCCGTGATATTCACTCTAATTCATAGTTTTGTAAATATTAATGCGCTACTGGTTTATTTACATAACACACTTTTTTTTCTTTAAATAACAATAGTAGTCAATTTACATAGACATAACACTTCACGTAATATTAGAGGGTTCTTTTATTATTCGTTTCAACGAGATTATTTATATATACAGTTTCTTCCACTAATATTGGGTTTTAATTTCAATATGGGTGCATCATCCGGCAGTGCCGCCTTTGAACTTGGAGATGTAAGCATATCGACAAGTCGATAATTTTCCCATGACGATACATTTGAGCTGAGAAATTTGAGTTCAAATACTATATTATTTTTACCGCTTTCAGGTATATTTAAGTACATTAAATACACTAATAATTGGTTTGGGAGGTGCAGGCGCTCCAGTGTGGCCATTATGTCATTCCTTCGCATATTTTGTCGAATGATTTTCCGGCACAGCTGAGATAGGGACAATTGGTCATTTATTATTTTTACTACGGAGAAACTTAAGTTTACGTGTGATTGGCAACAGCATAGTTGCTCGCGCCCGATTACGTCTAAACCAGGGAATATTTTTCTTCCAAAACTTTTGTCTTTTTGGAAGAAATTCAGGGTTATTTTCTTTATGTCTTTATATTCTCTTGGGGTAACTTGAAAAATGGCGGATCCCGTTGAAGGGTTTATTGGATTTAATTACGTGTTATTTACACAGTTGACGTATAAGGCCTTAAGGAAGCTTTCACCTTTTAACATGTGTCCTCGGTCTATTAGTATGGAGAGAAATTTAATGGGCCAAATTGTAGTTATGTTGTCATCGTCTTGATCGTACCAAATATTGTCGGCGATATAATTAGACAACGAGCTATATTTTGTTGTCGGAATATTTTGAATTAAAATTCGGAAGGCCAGGTTGGCACTTAGTCTAGTTTGTTCTAGTGTTCTTGTCATTGCACGTGCACTAAAGTTATAATGCACTAAGCTTGCCGTTAATCTTAGGATCATTCTTTGTTCCAAGATTGTCCTTTGAGATTTCAGAAGATAATATGGTTTTGGACATACGAGATTTTCTACTGTTCTGATAAGTTCCCCTTCTCTTAATGAATTTTCAATAACTCCCCATTCTTTTAATGAATCATTAATGTTATCTACACTATGTCTTTTATTAAGATCCCATGAGGTTACATTTTCTAGTCTACGATTATTTAACTGTTGATGGCTTGGGTATCTCATCATGGTTCCTTTTTTTCTTTAATTTATTTTAATAGATTTTAGGTTAATATAAGCAACGTACCGTGTAGTCACTCGTTTCGGCGTTTCACTTAACCAGTGGTTGACGGTTACTCACGTACCGTATCTGCAAATGTGTTCTTATATAAAATTTCTCAATGATTATAAAATAAATGATTACTTAATAGTAGTATTATTCGAAATAATTATAGTAGTTTGAGGTATAGTAATGATTATGCAATAGTTAGCCACTTTCAATTTTATGATGTTTGTTATTACATATAGCTGTTTACTTGGTCTTTTTAATTTATTGTTTTTAACTTTTACTGGTATCCTTGGGTTTCTTTTCATGTTCGAGTGTTCTTCGTAAGAAATACCCTGGCACGGTGCCTGAACAAAAAATAATCAGACCGTGTCCCAGTATCCTGTCAACGCATTCCCCACGTATCGGACTTCCTTTCCATCTTATTCGCATATTCCCGTATGGTCACTTGTGTTATCACATTTTCTTCTAATGGTGGGGGTTAAGTAGGATAATTCTTGCGGATCACGCAATTAATTTTATTAGTCTTTTGTCGTTTTTCTTCCTGTTCTAGTTGTACTTCGTAAGAAATACCTTGGCATGGCGCTTGTCCACGAAATCAATTAACCTGCGTACCCGCCCCATGCCAACCTATTCCCCACGTATCAGACTTCCTTTCCATCTTCATTACATATTCTTGTACGGTCACTTTTGTTAAAGAGGTACTTCTAATGAAAGGTGTAATGTGGGGTAATTTTTGCGGGTCACTTTTCATAGAGGGATGAGTTATTCTTTTCATGGAAGCTCCCCCGGTCAGACTGTAATGACCAATGAGATAAAACGCATCACAGGGCACCACAGTTGACCAGCGGGCCCCCACATTGTAGGGTCGTTTCATTTAGCAGTAATATATAACTCCTTATTCTTCATCGTTCACATCTCCTAACTGGGTAGTAGCTTCTCATAGGCAGCTTGAGACCAATCAGGAGGCAGAGGGGTAGTATACACCACTACCACCCGATTGTCCAATGCTTCCCACGACTGAGGGTTTGTCCATTTGTCAGTTATTTCTTTGTTACGTAATCACAATTCGTATCTATATAGTTGTTTCTCATAAAGAGCTAGGGCCAAACGGGAACACAACTCCCTCACGACTGAGGATCCATCCACTAGTTAAGGGTTTCCTTGTTATGTAATCACTATTCGTATCCGTATAGTTGTTTATCATAAAGAGCCAGGGCCAAACGGGAATGGCAACGGGATGACAATGACACCATTTCCATTCCCCCGTGACCACCGCTTCTCACGATTGAGGGTCCATTTGTTTAAGAAGTTTGGCGAATAGGCAGATGTAGTGCTTTCCAAGTTGTGCAATCAAGTCTCGTAATCAAGTCAATAGAATGATGCATTTTCCGCCCACCCGATAATGGAGCATTAGGTCAACGGAAAATATATCTCTCCAGTTTCGACAAATTATTGACCTAAATCTTACAAAGAAATTCCACCAGGAGTCGCCAGGTTTTACGGGGAGTCGCAAAACCCGCTGCAGACGGTACAAAACCAAATCAGCAACAAATTTTACAGCGCCTGGTATCTCCCTCATTCAGTAACTTGTTTAATCTTTTCTTAACAGAAGGTGAGAGTCAAGTACTTGAACGGTGGGATAATATACACCATGCACATCCTCGGCTCTAACCTCCTATGCTTGGGGGTTCATCCGTTTTCACTATCGTATCTCGTATCGATATCTGAATTATTCTTCCTATACCATTTTCAGAGTATTCCATGGGGTTGTTCGCTGATTATTATTTTATTTCGATTTTATGAATTAGAATTGCCATTTATATTGAGTTTTATTAATTGTTGAAGGTAAATATTTTTTTTACCATTCGAAGTGTTAGGGGTACCACTACTGATTTTTAGCTAAAAGTATCTTTCACCTTGTTTGAGTGGGTTTTTCGAGAAATTTTAAAATTATTTTTTTTTTTTTACCGTCCGAAGTGTGAGGGGTACCACTACTGATTTATAGCTAAAAGTATCTTTCACATGGTTTGAGTGGGCTTTTTGAGCTTAAGTAGTTAAGAAAAGGGTTGTATTATATTGTTCGCTAGCATATTTTAATCAATGCGATAACTGATTTTCATTTATCTTTATATTTTGTTTAGCTTTGACTACTGCGACTAAAGTACCTATTTTTTTTTATTTTCTTCGGCTTTGTACATGATTAATCAACGGGAGTTAATTTATTTTATATTGAAGGTGATTATTCCTTAATTGCTTATTCTGATAGCTATTGTTTAAGTTGAATCGAATGAAGAGTCGTGTATTGATGTTTACTCAAATAATTTCTTTAGAATATGTAGGAGTAAACTCCTTATTTCAGCGTATTCTAGAATTATGCCAAATTGGTGGAATACAAAGACTTGTTAGTCGAGATTAAATTTTCCCGTTTAAGTGAGTTGAAGGAAAACTCATTTACTTTTAAGGTCAAATCATCCTTTTCCCGTGGTGGAGTTATCGCCACGTGGCAGAGGTACTTATTTCAAGTGTGGTATTACCTAAAAGTTTTGTAGTTTGTCATAAGGCATATAAATTTAATTCCCTTGTATTTCCTAAATGAAAATTAAAATATATTTACGTTTGATGCCATACGTTGATGCCACGAAGGCGCCGCACGAAAGTGCCGCGCGTCTAGGGGGGTAGCTCATACATTTGATTAGAATATCAACTATATTATCTGTTACTCTTTTTCCTTGGGGTTCTATCGCGAAATTCTTCACTAGGTTAGCATTTTACAGGAGCTTGATTTGAAAAGAAATTTAGCTTTTTCATATATACTAATTTAGGGTTTTTGAAACTTGTTTTTGAACAAAGAGCAAAATTTTAACTTTGGGCCTTTGTTAGTACGTTACAGGTGTTGGGGTCTATTTACTTGTTCATAACCTTTTGGCAATTTATGGCTTCCACTTTCCCTTGGTTATATTGGAACTTATCCTTGAGACCTTTATACTTCGTATAAATGTTCGTTTTTATTTTATCAATTTTAATTAAACACAAATGCTCCCTAGTGACTGCGTAGTTTTTGAACTCTTGAATACCGTGTTTTTGCAAAGCTCGACTTTTGTGACTAACAAGTCTTTTACTATGCAACATTTCTCATTGGGGGGAATAAGGACTAGCAGGGACCTAAGGCCGTCACTGGGTTATAAGGTTAGTAAAAACTATTAAATACTGTCTTGTTATAGGTGCATTTATGAATTAAGATAATTTTTGGAAGAGTTTTCTTCTTTTTACATTAATTGGTTTGTGAATAATTTTGGTTACTAGTCCGTATTTTGGCAGGACTATATTAGTTTAATTTTGACCTACTCGTCTTGGCGATATGTTGCGTGATTTGCGTCCTTTACGAGAACCCATAGAAACTGAATTACGGTATTTTTTGCAATTTCTTGAGAATTAGGCTAAGACTTGCCTTATTTTATAGGTAATTACAGCGCAGCATGTTTTAAAAGCTCTCATTATTCTTTTATAAGGCCTATTTCTGAAGCAGAATATATCTGCTATTGTCAGATAGACATTAGCCTAGTTACACGCATTGGTATCACTCTCAATATTATGCCTAAACCCTTTATTTTGGGGGAACGATGTTTTTAGGATTTTTTATGATTCTTCATGCTTTTGTCCTTTTTGGTAGGCTATTTTAGTAAACTGTTTGTCTCATACATATATAATATACGACTGATTGCTGGATTGTAAGCGAATAGTTTTATTCGAGACCAGTTTCGCATTTGGCTTTACCGGTTGTGATTATCTTCCAATCACATTTCAAAACCTCTTGAAAGGTAAGAAATTGTCTGGCCTAAGAAAAATTTTTTTTTGTTATTGTTATTGTTACAGGTTTTTCTTTATACTTTAATTGCGCGGTTTTTTCGTACACTTTGACTCGTTTTAAGGTAATCTTGGTTGAATTTATTGCTGCAATTTTTAGGGTTTTTGATGATTATATTGCCCTTTGCCTATCGGCTGTAAGCGTTCTACTGTTTTTGCTAACTATTGCAACACTAATGTGTCATTTAGCTAATCGTTAGTTACGATTTTAATCTATGGTACAACAATTTTTATCAGGGAAAATACATTCTCTATAGTTGGTCATCAAAAATTGAAAAATTAATCAATATGCGTCCTTTTTTGTATTAATTCTATCTTACTTGTGACTCCCAGATCAAATTTTTTGGAATTTTGATAGCTATTTTCATGTATTTTTGCCTTATAGAAGGTTCCTCTTTTCGCTTTTCAAGACTGTCTAATCTTCGCGAGTGACGCGTGATTCGTTACTAGTTTGCGGGGACGGTTTGTCGAAATAATATTATTTATTATGCTTGTCACTCTTGACTGAGAGGATATGTGAATTAATATTTGATTATGCCACTCAAGAAATTCAGCTATCCGAATAGGCCAGGTCAGAAAATAGGCTAGGCCACAAAAAAAACTTTTCTTTTTAGGTTTTTTTTGTTCTCCGTATTTGTGGGGCTTTTTTTATAACTTAAGAATTACACTGCCCTTGGGGTTTTGTTTGTATTTGTGGATATACTTCCTATTAAGGAATTTCAGGTTGAAACTCACATAGCATAATTAACACCTTAAATTCTACAATTTTGGCTTATTTTTTGCGCTTAAGGTAGCTCAAAATACTACACGGGTCAGTTATTCTTATCAAAAAATATACAAAGGGAAAGTAGTTTTAATTCATGAACAATTTGCTTAGGTGAACCGTTTAAGCTGTCGTAAATCTTTGGGGTTTCAAATCAGTTATGGGCGTTAATTTATTATCGTATCAACGCTTTAGATAGGGTCGCTTGAATTGCATAAGTAATTTTTAAAATTGATGGAAGTGGTATTGGTTTAGTAAGAATCGAATCGAACTATGTACAAGATTAATGACGTCTGAAGTAAAAGGTGTGAATTTTAGGAAAAGCCACAATGTTACTTGTCCATTTAGTTTATGGGGGGTGACTAAGGCGATCTTTAGAGGGTTTTCATTCGGATGAATTTATCTTTATCCTTAAAAGAATATTTTTGGTTGCTTTGTCTGCGTTTTTTTTTCTTTCGAGTTTACTGAGAGAAATGATTATGGATTATTTAAGCAATTGAACACTGCGTGTCTTATGATTAGTTATTGTAATAATACTAATAATGATAACAAGATATTGCGAAAATGACGGTCTACTTTTGTTAAGAAAATCAAATAATTTAACTAGCCCAATTTTGGAAAATTGGTTTGTGAATTTTTGAATACAAGGAAGGATTTGAAGGAATAGTAAGGCCTGCCTTTGTTGTTCTAATTGATTAAGAACTCTTTGTCTATAATAACGATTAGTTACCCTTCTCTAAGAAACGAAAAGAAATCGCATTAATATTTAAGGGAGAACTAGCGTATTTCCTACTCTTTGAGTTTGAGTGGAGGCCAACTAGCACGCATGGTGCACGTTGGGGTAAGTAAATAACCTTAATGTGACAACTGTGCCTTCTACCGGTATTAAGGGTATTTATTTTTGTATTAATTGGTTAGTGCGTGCATTTTTGAGGAAAAACAAATGAAAACGCACAGGTGTAGGGAGGGGGGGTGACTAAATTTCGTCATTTTAGCTTTCGCAATTATTGGACTGTATTGGAGTTCGTGGGTTCTTTGTGTTGCGCTCACGTGGTTTGGATTTATGATGGTTGGGAAGTAAAACTCTTTAAGGTTCTTTTTATGTAATTTTGTAACTGCAGTATGTTTGGAAATGAAGGGCTCGGCCTGGTTCACTGGTTATCTGTAGGGTTAATGTATATTTTGCCCCTTAGGTACGCATTTTCTCTACACTAGCGCCTGTTCAAAGCTCCTGATAACTCTAGTTTTATCTTTATCTCTTTTTTTCTTTTTAAAAACTACTCTACTGTCTTTTAATAAAATTAGAAGTATAGATTATTTATTTCAAAACTATTTCTAGGATATGAAACAGTAAACGGGGTTAATCAAACTGTATTGCTTGTATTTACTTTATAAGAGAATAAGCATTTTGATTTTGTCGGAGAAACACATAAACAAGTCTATCAATTTACCATTATTGTTTTTTTGTGAGTTTTTGGAACGCATAGCGAAGTTACTGGCGTGACATGGTTCCCAAGGATTAGCATTTTAGATAGGGCCACATGAATTGCATAAATAATTTTAACGCTAAAAAGAAATAGTATTATTTTAGTAAAAATTGCGAAAAGAGAAAATTTTTTTTTGTGATTTGCAGGGTTTCTTTAAATACTTGAATTTATTTAAAGCCTCAGAAGAACCTCTTTTTTTGCTGATAAAGGATGGTTTTCTTTTGATAATCGAATCTTCACATCATTACATATCTTACATGCGGATTAAATATCCACTATGTCACCAAGAAGAAGACACAATTTTACTTATAACTATTTTCAATTAGTTAATTTTTTCCAAAATCTTCAGTTCATATATTGACTTGAATGTTTTGGAACGGATTTTTTTTCTTTTAGTAGGCTTACATGGACAATTTTTGAAAGATTAGTCAGGCCTGTTTCTGTTATTAAGATTTACAGAAACCCTATATTTATGATTCGGTTAATTATTATATCCCTATATGCAGGCAAATCATGCCTCGCATCGTTACTACCCTTATATATATATATATATATATATAT